>JACEII010000017.1:5474990-5497479 GCA_014332785.1 Antheraea mylitta | reverse complement strand
AACAGGCAACAGCCAAGCCGAGGTGTGCCGTGCACCCTTGAGCTGGTTGCCAAAATAAAATCGGCTGAGTGCCTCAAGCGCTCGCCTTAGTAGTCCGGTGAAGCTGTTAAGACCTTACTGGGTCAATAGCGTAGACATTTCGAAAAAAAAAAAGAGTTTTTGTGGCACCTCAGAATTTCATGCTCCGTGGTATTATTTTCCATTCACTTCACTTATGCACAATAAACTAACCATATTACATAAAACACCACCAACTTTATACAATATAGAGTCAAGAAACACAAGATTATGAATAAAATATAAAATCCACTACATGACAGACTGAAATCCCGCCAAAAACTGATTATCATATCTTAAATTTATAGATATATTCTTGGGATATTCAATTTAATTTAATCTATCATTTATCATATTTAATCTGCATATATATTGATGGAGTTCTTAAGGTGAAATGTCAATATACTTTTCTAACATAATATTTTGATAATTGATCTATTGGCGTCTTCTAAAGTTTTTTACTGAAGTTGCTAGTCATACCACCATATATTTTGCTAGGAACTCAAACTGCATGTCCTAAGCATCTAGGAAAACTCTAAATAATAAAGAGAATCAATTATACTTACCTGAAAATTGGCACAAACACAAAAAGGTTTGCTCAGCTTTCCATTGATGTTAGTCAAGTTGGGGGTCGATCATTTTTTTACAGAAAAGTTACATTATTGTTTGGTTAGGTTAGACTTGAGAAAAAGGAAACCGCGAGCCTGCCACAGTCTGCAAGCGAAGTCCATTATATGTATTATGTATATGTAAGTACCATTTTCCTCAGAATTAAAAATTTTAAAAACGTGGGTCTCCACACCTTTAGCTTTTAAGGGGTGGGTAGTAACCCCTCCCCCTTCCTTCCCAGCCCCATCTTAACCATCAATTCGACAGACGTCAATGGAAAGTACCAAAAAGTTTTTAAAATCAATTACAATGTATTTTTAATTTGTTATTATACAGTGTATTTTTTTAAAACAGTCTCCAAAGTGGATTTTTGGGATTAAGAGGGTTAAAGAAACTACTTACTGGTTCTTCTTTATCTCTCCAACTTATTTCTGGTTTCTCATCATCAGATACTTCCTCCTCTTCATCTTCATTCACATCAAATGACAGGGCTTGGATCTATACATGTAATACTTATATGTTATTTCTTAAATTTTACTATAACTTTCATTAGATAATGTATAACTTTTCACTAGATTGGTCTTGAAAACTTTAACTTTAGTTTCAACACTGTTCAAAATTTACATAATAATTTTTGTTACTAGTAATATGAAATTCAATTATTATCTTAATATTTACAATGGTAAAGATGCCTGTTTTGCAGAATAAGCTGTAATAAATTACATCACAAAAATTACATAAATTGCTTGGAAACTTTTATTCCAATAGTCTAATTACCTGTCTTTTTTGTTTATTTTTCTGTGCTTGTTTTGCTTCAATCTCTTTTTGTCTCTCTTTTTCTTTTTCAGCTTTTTTCTGTGCTAACTTTTTTTCTCTCTCTTTTACTATATGCTCCTGTTTCGCTTTCATTTCATCTAACGTTACCAAACCAATTGTAGAGCTTTTCAACTGTTGTTCAACTGCATCATAATGTGTAGCAAACTTGTTCTCAATATTGTGAATCTTCAGATCTTCTTCTATTTTTTTCTTCCGTAGTTCTATTTCTTGTTGAGCTTTTTCTCTTTTTTTCATAAGATGCATAGCTCTACCAGCCTCGGAGGCAGCACCCTTGTAATGAGCCATGACTATACAAACGACGTAGCTTGCTTAACAAATACCTATTGCTCTAAACTTTGTTATGACTATTTGATGTTTTACAATCAAACAATTTGTAGAATTCGTCAGAAAATCGGTTCAGCAACAAACAAAAAATCTCAATCTACTTTGACATCACAGACTATTTGACAGTTAACAATTACCACAGATTATAAGACGATAATGCGATACAGATGTAACTATGGCCTTTGCTCACCACGGAATAAAGACTCACTCTTTCTTCCGTGTTTCTCACCGGTATGTAGATATTTAGATATATATATATTCAGGTATATATATAGATAACGATCAATCGTGTCAAAAATGACAAGTAACGTAATGTATGTGACACGGAATAAAGAGTAGATTTCTTTCGTGGTGACGAGTACTGATAATTTTAGTATTTACAGTATTAACAGTATATACCGGTGTATAGTATTTTTAGTTGTATAGCTCTAATCCTCGGTACCGGCTATCAATGGCTTTTGTATTCTAAATTTAATTTAGTACAGGATTCTTTGACTTCCTAAACTAGTTATTGACAGCCGAGTTTATTGTTCACGTAAAGTCACGAATTACTGTAAAAATTGAAAGTGAACGAATGTCAATAAATTGGAGCATTTTCTATTCAGTATTTATTTATTCTTGTATAGCGACCCAACTAAGTGAGCAATATAACATTTCGATTAAGTTTCTCCACCAATATAAGCTATTCAACAACGATGTCTTACTATGATTACAAGGTTAACGAATGAAAATTTTATCTTTGTTTATTACGAATTGTTATATGAAATTAAATTGTTAGCTTACATATTCTACAATACAAAACAATAGTTTCACCAACTTCACCATAAAATTTTTACTGTTATTTACACTGTGCCTGATCAAAAATATCAAATTTTGACATTGACGTTTAGAGTAAATTAATTAGTTCTAACCGGCGCGGCGCGGTTCGGTTTTGTGGCGTGCAAATTGTTTTACTTATATAAATACTGAATATACGTAGTAAATCGGTGTTAAACCTACGATTAAATTCTTATTAATTTATCATGGAAGAGTCTATACTAAGTCCGTCACCGAATTGGTTCCAAGTGTCTGGTATGGCCGTAAGTCGCGACGGTTGGCTCGTTTATGGTGGGCCAAGCAAAAGTCTTTGTATTTTGGAGCCTTTGCCGCCAGACTGTAATTCTGTAGTAGCTGGGGACCGAGCATACAAGACACACGTGTATGTTAGGGCACATTCAGAGAAGTGAGTTCTTTTGTTTTTATTTTCGAACTGCCCGCATGTAATAGTGTATTTTTTTGTGAGATACTTTACTATTTAGGTAAATCTCTCATGTTCTACGTAGGTGGAACGGTATCGATAGTTATTATTCATTGAGAGTAATTCATCTGAATTTATTTTCAGAATTGTCAGTGTGGACATATCTCCAGAATGGCCTGAAAAAAAATTATTTGTGGCCGGAAGTGTTGATGGATCTGTGAAACAGTGGGGTTTGGAAATGGGAAATAATAAATTGGAAATAAAACCCACTCATTGTCATGACAAACACTTAAATGAAAAAGAAGTAAGTTATAAAATAGGTTGATTTAATTAAAGTATAGAGATATTTTATAATCTCACAATATATTAACTTAGACATACTTTATTCACTGTTATTATATTCATTTTGTGTAAGTATCCAATGCCTCAACATGGGACTCATATTATAATGACTGACTTTCTTTCTAGGGTTTCCATAGATTATTAGGATATTAGTTTCTGTGTACCTAAAATCTTTGTTGCTCAATTGTCTAGATGTAACACAGTTACTTTAATATTAATAAATAAATACAATATCAGACACTAAGAAATTCCTTGAAACTGTTACTTAGCAATATTGTTTAAATGCATATTCATTTAATGACAATTTTATTTGTCATAGTGTTCGTTTCGAGTTTCGAGCTAGTATATAATAGTAATCGAGAATAGATTTAAGATTGTAAAGTTTAAGATGCTATTATGTAACAATATTTGATGGCAACATATAACACACCCAAGATATTGAATCAGTAACCAACATGAGAATGGTAGGATTTAAAAAGGCCTATCTAACTATGGTCAACTTAGGTTTCAACACAATGTTTTGCTTCAATGTGAGATTAGGCTTATGGGATTTGAACTTATATCAGTTTAGTTATTGAACAGAACAAAATAATTTTCATGTTTTAATATGTCTAACAGGAAATAATAGGAGTTGGCTATAGTACTGACGTATATGCTTTCACTGTGGGATGTTTTGGTAACATAGTTAAATGGAATCTTACTTCAAATGTTGTAAAAGCATATCCTCATATTTTAAAGAACGCTAAACCTGTATGCATGTCTTGTTCCCCACATTTGCCCCTACATTTGGCCATTGGAACTAAGCGAGGAATAATAATTGTCTTGGATTTAAATGGTAAGTATTTCTTTTCAGACACATTGAAAATAAGTATTTAATTACTAATATACAGGCACTAGAATTGCATTTTGTTTACTGTATAAGTAAAGACAGGTGTGTCTGAATGGCTTCTGCACTCTCTTGCTATTTAAAATTGCATCAAGATATATTACTTCTGTTCTATCAAATATAACTACTTTATTTACATTCTGGGCACATTTATTCAATAAATTATGAAAATAATGGAGTTGTCAATCGAGTCAAGCATCTAATTGAAAAGTAGAGAATCAACAGGCTCTATACAGTCTGGGTTAGTTTCAAATCATAGTCTAGGCCTTAGTCCTAATATGATCTTTTAAATAAATATTATTATTAACAAAGTATAACAAATGAGTATATAATATTATTATACTGACATGCAAGTGTCTCAATGATGGGCAAAGTTTTCTTTAAAATCATTGGTGGCTCAAAGCCAATTGACAATTTCAAATACTGAAAAATCTCAAAATCTATGTTTTTTTCCACATACATACTTTGGCACTCCTGGAAAAATCCTTAAGTGTACAGATTTCTTTGTGAAGTTTACTTTTTTAGCCATTGGTAAATTGGAGGTATGTTTAAACTTACTACCCACTTCTAAATATACAATGTTCTCAGGTCCAGCAAAAATCCTGTACAAAGTGAGAGCACATGATGATGAGATTGTAAGCTTAAGCTGGTGTCCTCAATTTGAGGTAATAGTGAAAAAATCTTTAAAACAACCAAATAAATTATCAGTTGCAAGTCAACGTTTACAAAAAATTAGAGATGAACCTGATAATGATGAAATCGAAGATGTAAAAGAAGAATCCAAGGCACCAGTGAGTTTAGATGTATCTGGAGTACAGAAAACTCTTCCGGAAGACAGCTTTGATGAATCTGTTGTAGTTGAAGATGATACATTTGATATTTATAAAGATCATGAGCCTGATGAGTTTGGACATAAGAAATACCAACCTGAAGAAATAGTGGTTAAAATTAAAGACGAGGAGGATAAAGGAAATGATTTTTTAGCAGAATGCTTGAAATTAAAGGAGGATATTTTAAAAAGAAAAGAGGAACCTGAGCCAACAATACAGTCCTTGGTTGAAGCAATGGATAAGGCACATGTGCATGTCGGTGAAAAGGCTGATATAGAATTGAAAGAAAATGCACACAGTAGCAGCACTTTAAAGGATGATTTAGTCAGTACTGCTCATGTACATAAACATCTTTTAGCAACCATTAGCAAATTTGGGTAAGTATAGTAACAATATAATGTGTTAACTGTTATATTTGTGACTAGTAACCATCCCGGCTAGGCATGGGTGCAATTTTATAATTTTTTCATTTAAAATGGTTACAATAACTGTTACATCACTTATTCTAAACAAAAATGATTACTCTAATCATTGATTACAATGTACAATTTTTTTAAATAAACACAACTTGCATAGTACATAATAATTAAAAATGAAGACATATTTATGCTAGAATGTAAAGTAAGAAAAAAAAAATGAATATTTACATTCTTAAATGTTATTCCAAATGTATCTAAGTTCCTGTATTTATTATATAAGTTACCTATACTGGAGACAAGAATTTTTACCTAAAATAGTTTTTCTAAAAGATGAATTGAAATGGTTGATAGAATGATGTGGTGTTATACAAAAAAATTACTAATTTGGAAAATATAGACATACTTTTATCTTAGTTCATTATAGTCATAAAAACCAGTACCTAAATATAAAAAATAGATAAAACTTATCTAGTTTCTTACCAGCTCTTCTCTATACTGGGATATTTTTTGAACCTTAAATTCATAAGTGTGTTCTTTAGCTTAGGATGAAATAAAGTTTTTTTTTTTTCTCGAACTGACTACGCTATTGACCTAGCAAGGTCTTAACAGCTTCACCTGACTACTAAGGCGAGCGCTTAAGGCACTCAGCCGATTTTATAATGGCAACCAGCTCAAGGGTGCACGGCACACCTCGGCTTGGCTGTTGCCCGTTGCATGCAAAAATCGCGACCTAACTTAGCTAACCTAGCTAACTATTCATATATGTTTGAGTTGTTGAAACATATATGAGTACCAGCATATCCGCCTCAACAACTCCTCCATATATTTTTATCAGAAAATTTGGAGAGTTTTTCAGTTCGATAAGGGAAAAATGTCTTTCACAAAAATAACCCTTCCACAAAGATGTGTAGCGTGTAGGCGTGCACGTGTGTGGAGGTGATCGTGTAGTGTTGTAGCAATGATGTATGGGTGTGTCACCGTATCGCGCAAGCAACGCACTCAAGGGCTCCCCACCGAGGGATCGAACCTAGGCTTGAGCCGCTGCCGTGGGAGGCCTAATCGGGTGTGCGGGAGCGAAGTTAACCCCCAAACCGCGGCGGCGTGATCTGTGGTTACGCGGGCGTGGGCGTGAGCACGCTCTGTTACGAGGGACAGGCTGATCGTTCGCTGACGTGATATCGTCGGGAGGGTCGGTAAAAATGTGTCGCGGACGTCTTTTACGGATACCACTAACGGACTGGGATGAATCGCGGCTCGTTCGAAATAGCTGGTAGTGAGTGATTTAATATACGCCCAGATGGACGGCATCTCCAGGTCCCTATGGAGATCCGCCCTCCGGACGAACCAAGGAGCACCGGTGGTTTTACGCAGAGCCCGGGTCTGCAAAACCTGAAGCGTATCTAGATTCCTCGCGTGGGCGAAAACCGGACAACTATACGTCATTACCGGACGAATACAGACTTTATATAATGTGAGCTTATGTCTGAGGGAGAAATAAAGTATTGTTATCTTTGTACTTGTACAAAAACAAACTTTTCTTATTTATTAATCACAATAGTATAGAAAATTGGTATAAATTGAATTTAAATACAGTTATATTCACAAAAGGTTCTTCATGAGTTCTTTAAGAATAACAGATAACTGTTGGAATTCCTGGAGAAACAGGGCTGAAACTGCATGTAAAATGGATGCGCATAGGTGTTTACTGAAAATAAGTTCATGAAAATCTAATACCTAGTACAATTTTATACAAGTGCTATCAGTGAAATAAATTTATAAATAAAGCATTGAGATTTGTTAATATAAAAAGTTGTTTCCATTCTTTTAGAGCATTTCGCATTTGGTCAAAAGGAGGCAAACTTGTTGGCAATTGCATATTGCCAAATAGTGTGAAAAATCAAAAGAGTAAAGGTCCTATTTTACCAACTCTATTATGGTACAAGCCCAATTTACTTATAATTTCTGATGGGAAATCCAATGTTTATGAATGTAACACATTACAAATTGATTGGTGAGTATGCGCGTAATAATAATAGTTATAAGAGACATAATGAAAACTTTTCATGAAATTAAGATATGACATGTCAAAATCAACCAAGTTCTTTTCATATGATATTTTTTTAAAGCCTTACCTACAATAATATATGCAGTGGACCAAGTTTAATGTCAGCCTTTCATATGTTTACTAAGTTATGAAACAAAATGAAATATAGTTACATATTCTGTTACATGTCCATTACTTTGAACACAATTAAATATAAGTTAATAAACAAAATAGATTTTTTTTGTGTATTCCGTCTCGATTGTATTCGCGCCACGAGACACGTCTCGAGTGTGTTACGCCTCGAGACACGTCTCGGGTGTGTTACGCCTCGAGACCCGTCTCGGGTGTGTTACGCCTCGAGATACGTCTCGAGTGTGTTATGTCTCGAGACACGTCTCGGGTGTGTTACGCCTCGAGACACGTCTCGGGTGTGTTATGTCTCGAGACACGTCTCGGGTGTGTTACGCCTCGAGACACATCTCCGATGTATTACGCCTCGAGGCATGTTTCGGATATGTTGTGCCTCGACCCACGTTTCAGATGTGTTACGCCTCGAGACACGTCTTAGATGTGTTATGTCTCGAGACACGTCTCGAATGTGTTACGCCTCGAGGCAACACTGTGTCTGATATGAGTTGTAATTTCATGTAGATATAAAGTTACAGCAAAGACCCAGAAACACTTAATTATAAAGCACTAGATGATTTGTCCAGAAATTTGTCACCAAATACTATAAATCAACAGCTTTAAAATGTTGTAATAAAGAAGATCAGTAATAATTAGGCTGTGTCATGAATGTAATATGTTTATGTTTTAGTACGAATAAATTAGAGAGCAAACTACTGCATTCTCTACATAAAAGAGGTGCATACTGCATCGTCACAGATGCACCACGAGTTCAGACTTCAAGTGACGGGGATTGGTACATTTGGACAGTGGCTCAAGATAGAAATATAATTAAATACTGTATGAAAAATCGACAAAATGTTGCTGTAATTGCAACTTGCGGAGGATATATCTACACGATTCAGGCTTGTCCGTATGATGCTGGAAAGTAAGTTTAAAGTTTAATTTATTACAATTTCCATATACAATGAAGGTAACGAATTTTGTTAATAATTCAGTGATAATGAAGTGATCAGTATGGCATAGTTTTATGTGATATTAAATTTAATTGCGTAATATTCATAACGGGTTAGGATAAATATATATATTGTTGTAAAAAGGTAGTTAACATAAAACGAAAATAATAACTTAGTTTTTCCATTACTTTATAGCATATAAAAATTGAATATTCAATGTTCGTATTTCTAGTAATATTAAATAGATAATCAATACATTATTAATTCTCGCTATCACACAGAAACACCAATCATACCAAGTAATGGTGTTAAAAGTTGCGAAATATTGTTTCTTACACTTAGCTTGTTAATATCGAAGAAAAATAGTGTTACTTAAAAAAGGTGTGACTTCAATCCAATCAATTGGTTAAATCAACATAAGCGTTCTGGCGAGTATATTTAGAAATAGTAATGCAACTGTATTTTTAAGACGACACTGACGACGAAGTATTAATATGTTTGTAAAATATGTTTTTTTTTTTTATATATTGGACAAATATATATTTATAAATTAAAAGTATTCATAAAAGTTTCTCTCCACTTTTTTCTTTATTGTTGTTTTACTTTAAGCCGGGATTACTTGGGAGTCAGCCTTTTTTTAAGGCTTTTGTTTGTTACTTTGAAATCTTCAGACGTCATTTAACATTGTAGTCAAGAATAAGTTTGTAGTCTGAGGCAGACATGACATAACATTGTGTCCAAGAATTATAAGGTAGCCTGAGTTAATAAATTAATTGCACTGTAGACTGGCAGTCAGTGTGGGTGATGGTGCAGTTCGTATTTGGGAAACTAGTACATTGGATAATGATGAAACAAGGTTATGTCCGGGTCAAGTGTCTACGTATTGGCAGAATGTCCTTGGAAAAGTTTTGTCAGTTGCATGGCATCCAACTAAGGAGAACTTGTTAGCTTTCTCCACAGCAGAAGCTAGAGTAAGTCATTTTAATTATTTTTTCTATGAAATTACTTACATATTTCCCTGGTCTTATGACTTAAAGTGAGTCAAAACGACTAAGACAAGAATTTGACTATTATCTTTGGTAAATCTGGCTTCTCCAACATAAAAAAGGATAAAAAGTTAGGGCTCTTAAAAACAAATAGTTTAATAGTGGCTCAGTCTGGTACCATTTGTGTCTGTCCAGTGAAGCTGTTAAGACCTTTCCGGGTCAATAGCGTAGTCAGTTCGAAAAAAAATAAATAATGTTATGATATAATTTCAAGTAACAAAGCATAACATATGTGGGTAATACTTCCAATAATGTAATATTGCAATAAAGTTCATTATTTGTGTCAATTCAATCATCAAAGATTAATTTTTCAAGTTATAACTCTCCAAGTAACCTGTGGCTTAATACAAGGATGTTATATAATAGATTAAGGTTGTTGGTTTGTTTCATTTTTATTATAATTAATATAATTATGGTAGGTGGTAGAGCCAAGCTGAAGCTATTACTGGTTACAGCATGAATGGGTCGGCTCGACTGGGGTAGTACCACCCTCTCACAGAAAATTGACGTCAAGTAACAGTGATTGCATTGTTGCGTTTCGTTCGGTCAGTGAGAGCGCTGGAGACCCACTTACCCTTCCCTTCCTTCTTCCTTTCCTCTCTTCCCCCTCCCCCGAACAAAGGACGGCAACGTACTTTCGACTCCCCTGGTGTTGCAAGTGTCGATGGACGGTGGTGATCACTTAACATCAGGTGACCCATCTGTTCGTTAGTCCTCCTATGATATATATAAAAAAAGTATATTATTTAACTTCTTACTTTCTGTCTATACATATATATTCACCTGAATTTTTAATTATCAGGTGGGGCTCATTAATACAAGCGGTAACGGTGAGAAACCGGCTCGTGTGTTGTTGCCCGCGTTCAAAGGGGCCGTGTACGCAGTTTCGTGGGGCGAGAACAACGACCTGTACGCGTGTAGTGCCGGACACTTACTAGTCTACAACGCTCATAAACCTAACGAAGGTATTTCTACGTGGTATTCTAATTATATCAATATGTCATGGAATTCATCATCGCCACCTCGGCAGGAATGATCTCATGTATACCCCCCTTTTGGGAATTATTTATAACGCCCACAAATCTAACGATAATTATTAATGTTATATTTCTATGTTGAACCCATATATGTGATGGGATTCATCATCGCCACCTCGGCAGGAATGACCCTATTTTACCCCCCTTTTAGGAATTATGTATAACGGTCACAAATTTAACGAAGATTATTGTTTTTATATTCCTACGTTCTGTCCGTATATGTGATGGGAGTCAACATCGCCACATTGACAGGAATAATCCCTATCTTCACCCTCTTTTTGGGAATCGTCTATAAAGCCCACAAATTTAATTAAACTTATTAATAAAACGTTTCTACGTTGTGTCCGTACCGTATACTAGGTAGGGCTCACCATCGTCAGCCCGACAGGAGTCTTCCTATATTTACCCCCCTTCTGGGATTTTTTTATAAAGTCCACGAAAATATATTGTATTTTTACATTGTATCACGATTGATACAGGACAGGAATTATCCTATCTTGATCCCACTTAGGAATTAATGTTTTGAATTCCTCTCCCCTCTGTTAGTTCACACAGACTCTTGAACAAAATTTCGTATTTATTAACCTGTTAGTGTAATCTGTACGTTGTCATTATTAAGTTTTTTTTTATATCACGATACAGTGACGTCACTATGCCTGATGATGAACTCTGTGCAATTCATAATTCATTGGACGTGGTAGTTGCGTTTCAGAGGGACATAGTTATTCAATTAATGACTTAATTAATAATAAGTAAGTAGTGCAGAATTCTGAGTGATTCTGTTGCTTAACCGCTGTCATCACTGAATGTTATCGGCTCGAATCCCACACAGGACTATTTATGTAACCTCTCAATAAAGCAAAGTCACGTAGCAGAGCTTGATGTCATGATGGTTGGGTGGTAAAATTTTGGACATCGAGTCTAAAAACATAGGCTTGATTCTTTGAAACGCGACAATGCTTTTGTTTAAGGAAAACATTATAGTGGCAGAGATTTTTCTGATGTCCACTTGGCTAGCTAGATCATCTTTGAAAATCTTCAGCAGCTACACTTGAGTGTCAATCACTGTAGGCTTAGCAGGTTTACTATCTTAAGCTATAACGTTACTTTATACTAGATAAGGTTGTGGTCAAATACGAAAGTACAGAAAAGTCTCATGTTAAAAAATTGACTATGGGCCTTAACTTTTTAGCCCCTGAGTCGATTGAGGTACAAGTTGAAGGCCAACACTGGGAACCGAGTGAGGTCCGGTGGCATCCCCGTGGACTATTGATCGGAGGGACCAACGGCGGTGTTGCCATCTTAACACCTGTCAAACCTTACGTCACTACCGCAGCACTGTTTGTTTATAAGTATGTATTTTTACATCAAGCAAGAAGGCCTAAATGATATTTTCAAAACCTGTACATTTAATGTCGTGTCGTGGATCACCCTAAAATGCATTATAACTATTTAGGAAAAGAAAAACCAAAATATTTGAAAAGATTAATAGTACTGATCTGTAAAGAATATTCACTGTTTCCATATGAGATAATATTTCAATGTTCCGGTTTCTGAGATTGTATCTGAATGGTCCCGTTCATTTTAATGTCCCATCCCGTAAACAGGTACATAAACAAGACAGATTTATATTCAACGTTAATGTCACACAAAGTTTGGATAAAATGAATGTTATATGTAGGTTGTAACTGTGGTAGTGATATATAAACAGCCCTGTAAATGACATATTCTTTTCTCCTAATCGACACGAGACACCACCACGAACAGAGGCGGAGCATCTTGTGATGCGCGCCGACATGCCTATGCCATCAAGTAGTGTTCATATAGAAAGAAAGGCGGCATAGGTGGCTAAGAAAAGACTGCTACAGTACAAAGAATGAATAAAACTAAATTAAATGAAATGTATCATAAAAAGCTAAAAAAAAAAGAAAAGAGAAAATGTATGCATATGTATAAAATTTATTTGTTCTATATGTATACTTTCACATTCATTTTTATGTAAGTTACTTCTAAAAACATGTTGTTTTTGTTGATGTACAATTTTTGTCACATATTTTCACATAGGTATTCATTCATTTCATATATTCATTTTGTGTTTGTAATCCTCTGGCTTACTATAGATATTTATTTTCTTATGTTTATAAAAAGGGGAAGATGTGGTATGTAGTGGGTATATGTAAATAAAGTTTAGATTGAGCATCTCCATCCTGCTGTTTACTTAACGTAACATCGTCTAATTTTGCTAAGACAAATAAAAACGTTTTTTATTCACAGGAAAATGATACATTATATAGACTGGCACCCACAAGCGGTCTCTAATACGAATACTGAGTCGCCTTATAAAGATCTCATCGCAGTCTGCGGGTTAGACAAGGACAACAACATTAATATCTTAGAATTAAAAGATAAGGAAGGTAAGATATGCAATGATTTTTCTCTAATAATAACTGTAGGATCAGGTTCGTTTCATAGTCAGTAAGTTAGACAATTTACACTTCTATGTCTATACATATAAGAATGTACATGTAACGTTTTTGTACTTTTTAGATTTTTGTGGAAAACGTTGTTGCAGATGTCTAGAAATATGTATTAAAAAAAATTCTATCGTTTTTAGAAATGTCTGTATGTTTGTCTGAACACGCATCGCTGTTATACTACATTCACGACACCGCATCAAGGAAATTATATAGCATATCCTCGAGTAACATTTGGTCTTGGTTTCATTAAAATCGGTTCATTCTATCCAAAGTTATTGTAATTTTAATGATGACGCGACTTAAGTACGAGTGAAAAGTAAATAAGTCAATGAATTTTATATATTCAGATGATTTTATTAGTCACTGTTTTTTTTACATTAGGTTCCACACGAACCGAGTCGCGGGCACAGCTAGTATGTAATAAAATAATAGTTTTAAATACTTTTATACTTTTTTATAATTCTTTTTTCCGAATCCCAAAGACATATGTCCTTTTTTAATTATTAAAAAAAAATAGTGCGTGTAATCCTCACACGCGATTAAAGTAAAACTTGTTTTCATTATATGATTTTTATTATTATTCAGTTCAATCTTTTTTATTAATCAACGTTTTGCGTACTCTTCTATTATTCTTATTTATTTAATTTATAACATAAAGTTGCTAATAATAATTTCGTTGTTATTTAATTTTCGAATTAACTGATAGATGGCACTACAGATAATGAAGGTTTGATTTAATCTGTTACTTACATTGAAACCCGATGGCAGTACGGCTGCGCGCCCCTGTATATATTTAATTCTATATAAAGTGATGTGATAATAGAATTTAATAATACCAGATTACAAATAAAGACAAAGTTAGGGAAGTCCAAATTTTAATATATATAAATTTAATAAAATAATTTTAGACGGAGATAAGGAATTAGTATTATGGAAGTCATTATTGGGCCATCAAAGTTCGGTACTGAGGGTATCGTGGAATCCACATACGGAGGCACAATTGTTGTCTAGTTCACGGGATGACACTGTTCGGGTGAGTCTAAAAAAATGTCTAAAATTTATTCATTATTTGAAGAGAAAAATAAAGTAATTGTACAGACTTCCTCAATATTTTTGGCCCGTCTTAATTTAGCCTTCAGTTTTGGTTTGCGCGTAACATAGTCAAGAGTTTAAAACAAAACAAAGTTAAAATAATATTACCAGAATTTAAAATTGCCATTTATTTATCGTTAACTTGTGTGTCCTTAACTCCTGGACTGTACAAAACCACAAGGACTTGATCTCCATACAAAGGAATATAGACTTAACAAAAAATTGTTATTATAAAAATATAATTAAAAACATTTTGTTTTTTTTAAACCTATGCTGCCAACAGTCTTTTTACAGTTCAGGTCTATATTCGTTTGTATGGAGAAAATTGTTGTTATAAAAATAGAGTCTAAATAAAAATTGGATTGATATTTTTAAACATGATCCGCCATTTTGAGATTCGTGTCTTAAAAATCAGCCGAGGGGTTAAGTTAAGCGGTTAAAAACACTACATGACAGTCTAGGATCCAAAAACTATTATGTAAGTTATGTATCATGAAATTAAGCGATTGAAAAGATTAATGATGTGTCTTATCTAATATATATATTTAATGCCTCATCTTATTTGTAGTCCGGTGAAGCTGTTAAGACCTTGCTGGGTCAATAGCGTAGACATTTCGAAAAAAAAACCTCATCTTATAATTTCTTGTATAATACTTGCTATTCGTATATTGCGATGATACCGATTATTGTCATTGTCAATAATAATAACGTATAATCAACAGCAAAATAATAATCTCATAAATAATTTGTTATCCGTTACTTAGGAATAATATTATTCATAGTTTCTTTTATGGCTAACCATCTAGATTATTACTGCCTGTATAATCGTTTTATTGTTACCACGAGCTGGCACATAAGGTTGCCATAGCAATAAGAAAATAGAAAAAATGTGACATACAAAAAGGGAATAAAAGAATAATTGCTCCTGAAATAATTTCGGGTATTTTATTTAAAGTACAAAAGTATTGCCGATAAATTGGTTGTGAATCGTACATTTGGTCCTTCGGAGCTGGATTATATATCGGCAGGCGAATAAAATTGATACTTTTGTCTTGGGTGGAACTCGAAACGGTGGAGCGTTGCAGTAGCGTATTCGCATTCAGGAGCACTGGTGTAAGGGCACTAGTAGGAAGCGGTTGCAGACAATTTCCATAGTGAGTTTTGTCAAAATACAATTGATGTGGTAGACGGAGCCGGGAGATGTTGGTGTCCGTTCGTGGGAGCTATCGGTACATGAAATAGACAAACTGAGGCACGGACGGAAGTAGAAACTTGGACATAGTTGTCCCATAATACAAGTAGTGAAGTGTTAGATTGTGAAGGTGGTAATAATAATATAAGGTGGTATAATATTTATATGTAGCAGTGTAAACGGAAAACCAAAAAGTTATTGAAATTTATTACTTCTAAAGAAAAGGTGTTGTGTGTTTCAAGAATAGATTAGACAATATAGAAGTAATTTCGGATTGTTGAAACTTGTAATATTTACTTTAATTGTTGCATATTTGAATTGGTAATATTTGTGTGTATAGTACTTTTGTAATTTGTGTCACTTCGTCAAATTTTGTATAAATATTCATTTGTTATAAGTATGGAGGCGCTACTTAATTTCCAGTTAGATTTAAGTTCGAGAATAACAAAGGCTTATAAAAATTATAAAAAGAGTTCTAAAGAAAGGTTAGCGGTAAAAGGTTATATTGATGCGCGTTTGGATTCTTTGGAACAGTTATGGTTAGAATTTTTATCGGGTCATAAAGAGATTATGCGTAATTACAGTCCACGAGAGCTAAAAGATACAAATTATTTGACAAATGATCTATATAGTACAACTGAAGAAATATATATTGATTGTAAGTGTGAATTAAAACAGGTTTTGGAGAAATTCAGTAGTGACCAGCAAACTGTGTCGACTGCTAAGTGTGCTCAAGTTAAATTACCTAAGATAAATATTCCAACATTTTCGGGCAAATATTCGGAGTGGTCTACGTTTCGGGATTTATTTCTATCACTGGTGCATACTAATGATAGTTTGGTTGACGTTCAGAAACTGCATTATCTAAAGGGTTATTTAACGGGAGAACCTGAGCAGTTACTTAGATACATTCCGATCGTAAACACTAATTATAATAAATGTTGGAATATATTGGAGGAACGATATAATAATAAGCGATATGTATGTCATCACATTTTACAAAGATTGTTAGGTCAAAGGAATATTGTAAACGAATCAGCTAGTAGCTTAAAAGCGTTAATAGATACCACAAATGATTGTTTACATGCGTTATCTAATCTTGATGTAGACATAAAGAGTTGGGATGTTATGGTCATACACATATTAACGTCGAAGCTGGACCCAGAATCCAGAAGACAATGGGAATTTAATGTTAATCAAGGTAGTTCATTACATGAACTTCCTTCATATGAACAGTTTGAGGAGTTTATAACAAATCGTTATCGCGCTATTGAATTCCTGGAATCTGGATCCACTACAAAACGAGGTCAGACTTCTGAGGATTATGTAAAGAGAACGTTACATATAGCAAGTATCAGTTGTGAGTTTTGCTCAGAAGAACATAGGCTTGGTTTTTGTAAAGGATTTGCTAAGGAAACCGTTGACTCTCGACGTAAATTTATAGGAACTAACGGCTTATGTTTCATTTGCTTGGGAAAAGGTCACGTGGCTAAATATTGTCGGTATAAAGGGCGATGCAAAGTTTGTGGAAGGAAACATAATTCCCTCTTACACCCACAGGGCAATGTGACAAATGTTGACGTTGACAATAACAATGGATCAAGTGATAAAACTTCTGCTGAAGATATAGTCCCAAACACCAAAGATACAGTAATTTCATGTTTAACGACTGGAGAGGTATATAGTCATCAGTTGTTGCCTACTGCTTTGGTCATGGCTAAATCGAAAAGAATAAGGTATCCGGTACGCGCATTGTTGGATCAAGGGTCACAATCTTGCTTCATAACGGAGGAACTTGTTGAGCTGCTAGGGTTGAGAAAATATCCTGTAAAAGGACAGATCTCAGGGTTAGGTGCACAAGCGTCGACATGTAAGGCGAAGGTCGTAATAGAAGTAGAGTCACGTGTCGATCCAAGCTTCAAGATCAAAACTGAGGCATATGTGTTGAAGACAATTACTGGTCTATTGCCAGCGTGCAAGATCGAGAGCATGGAATTGCCAAAGATTACAACGCTGACTCTTGCAGATCCTGGGTATAGTACTCCAGGTAAAATAGATTTACTCTTGGGAGCCGATGTTTATGGTAAAATAATACAGTCTGGAGTGAAAAGGGGTCCAATTGGATCACCAGTGGCACAAGCTTCGGCTCTTGGTTGGGTTTTATTTGGAGATATCAGAACCACAAACAAATCTTGTCTGATAAAGGCATCTCATTGCCGTACGGACAATAATGAACTTCTGAAAAAATGCTGTGATTTTGTGTCAGAAGCAGAGTTACCGAGACAAAGTTCTGAAAGAAGAAGAAATAGAATGTAAGCACATCTCTTCTATTGTAAGTTATTCTAATAGCTTGTTAACAGAATGGCAAACTATAGCAAAGGAGGTATAATTATACCAGGAAAGTGACGAATCACTAACTGAAGCTAAAATTTGAATTTGAAAAGGTTGAGGAATAGTGAACATTGGGTGTTGAAATTTGAACAGACCATCTGGTTACTTGCTCAGTTCAAATTTGTGAATTGATGAAATTTAGAGTTTTGAGATGGTGGCAATATATATTGCAGGGTTTATAGTGACATTGGTCACAGGGATATTTTATCAAAATTTACCACATATGTAGATTGAGAGATTGAGACATTGTGGTAGTAAGAGAGGATGGTTTCCCTACATTCACGTGGTTGATTGGGAATAACAGAGCTTTTCCGGGTTTGGATAGTATAAGTTCTGTAGTAACTTCAAAGATTAAAAACAGATTTCTTAAGGGACCCATTGAAAGTAATGCTCAGAAGAGTCCACAGATTTCATTAGAAAACATTATATAATGTAATTTTAGTTAAGGGTTTCGATGTTTATATTGTTTTGTTTTTTAAGTGGCTATCTAATGTTACGGTGGGCGGAATAATAAAGAACATTGATTGTTCTTGGTGGGCGGTATGTATAATCGTTTTATTGTTACCACGAGCTGGCACATAAGGTTGCCATAGCAATAAGAAAATAGAAAAAATGTGACATACAAAAAGGGAATAAAAGAATAATTGCTCCTGAAATAATTTCGGGTATTTTATTTAAAGTACAAAAGTATTGCCGATAAATTGGTTGTGAATCGTACACTGCCCTTGTGAATTAGGTAATAATATTATAAGAGTCTTGTGATAATTTCAATGACAATGTTCTAAATGTTCTTTGTCTTCTAAATGTCGTTTGTTAGAACTTTTCATGGAGTTTTCTAAGATCCCGGTGAAAACTTCATTCTTGAAATGTCATGTAGTGGATTTTATATTTTATTCATAATCTTGTGTTATTTGGCTCAATATCTTGTAATATTGGTTGCGTATTACGTTATATTGTTTAGTTGTTGTGCACAAGTGAAGTGGATTGGAAATAATACCGCGGACTATGGTTATTGACTTGCCACAAAAACTCCCTGGAAAGTTGTAATATCATTACCTACTCGATAATGCCAGTAATAATGTAATAGAAGCGTGGTTACCAAAAAAATCCCATAATAACATTGAAATCATAATTTAAATTAGGTATGGGATGTAGTGAAGGGCGTATGTTTATCCATATTCGATGGGCACACGCAGACGAGTATCGCTATCACGTGGAGTGCGTATCCCCATTTATCGACAAAAGTGTTGTCTGGCGGTGGTGATGGGACCCTCCGTTTGTGGGATATTAATGACTATCCTGCTGATGCATATGAGGGTATGTTATATATTAACTTAGTTAGATACTAAATAAACTGTTATTAAAAACAGATTAAAAGGTGGTGTTATCTATGAGATGTCTGTAAAAGTTGATTTTACAGTTTTCTTTCAAAAAACTAATCTATCTCTCTTTACCGCGTCGTACAGTGGTTTGTCGCTGTAGTTGAGGCCGGACATGCTACCCCAAAATATATTATATAAGTAATTAAATGAATAAAATAGCGATTCCTCTAATGAAAAGCTATAGAAATACATAAATGCGCTATTTAGATTAGAGTTTTATAGTTTATGAGTAAATTTAATAAAACCGTTTTCAATGTATGAGAACCAACCTAAAATATGGCTATCTCATGATTTTCATTTATTTTTGTTCCGAAAATGTTACAACAGTATCTTACCATTATATGCCACTAGTATTCAAAATAACAAGGTGTACACTTTTGTACTTTTTGAGATAAAACAATGGATGGATGGAAACAATGGATTAACAAGTTTCGAAAATTAGCATATCCCAAAAAAACAAGTGACATAGAAAGCTCTGTTTATATCTAAATTTCTGTTCTGTGCGACTATATTCAGAGTGATCATAAAGTATGGTGAAGAAGTTATTTAGTTTTGTATAAATTATATTCAATTAATACTTAACAGGCAAGTTTCAAGGGAGTGGTTTTAAGGGGAAAAGGAAACTGAAATACAGGAACGAAGTTAAAAAAGAGTCCAGTAAAGCTGAATCCGAAGTGCCCGAAGTAGCCCAAGTTTCGGCACAACAAACCGCCGCCTCCATAGGGCTCAGGTTACGTGTCTCCAAGAAATTCCTGATGCCCGTCACTAATAGGCAAATGGTAACTGACAAGTCCCAAGGTGTCAGAAAGGTCCTACAGAAAGTTCTAGAAAAACAAGGCAGCGATGTGAAATTGGATTCTGATGAATCAGAAAGGAAATACCAAACGGATTACATTAAAATCTTTGGTACCATAAATGAAGTTAATGAAGTGTTGGATATGGAACGTGAGTGCGGTTTTTTTTAACTCTAATTAATTGATTATTAATATTCAAATTAATGGTGTGCAAATATTCGAATGAACGAATTGTTCGATAGTGAATCGAATCGAATAATTCGATTCGAAATCTGAATTGAACATTCGAATAAATTCAACTATTTGGATTATTCAAACTATTTTAATGATTTTAACTAATAACATATTTATTTAATACTAAATAATTATTAGTATACAGAATTAATTAAATAGATTCGTCTGTCCATTTAAAGAATTTTAATATATAGTATCTATATATCTATACTATTATAAAGAGGGAAAGTTTGTGAGTTTGTGACGTTGTAGGGGGTGATCTCAGAAACTACTGGTTCGATTTCAAAATTTTTTTCAGTGTTATATAGCTCATTAATCGAAGATGGTTATAGGCTATATAGGCTATAGGGATATCATCACGCTAAGACTAATAGGAGTGGAGCACCAATGAAGAATGTTTAAAAATCGGGTTTTTTCCTATTTGATTTCG
Source organism: Antheraea mylitta (assembly GCA_014332785.1). Classification (NCBI taxonomy): domain Eukaryota; kingdom Metazoa; phylum Arthropoda; class Insecta; order Lepidoptera; family Saturniidae; genus Antheraea; species Antheraea mylitta. The sequence continues at coordinate 5,476,737 of JACEII010000017.1, read as the reverse complement.
AGGTTAGGAAACGACGTCAATCTGTGTCCATCCACCAAAAAAAAAAACGAGTAATTCTAATATTATATCTGTGCTTGTAAAATATTTATAATTAAATGATAAATTAGATAGAGTTTTTTGCGGGTTTATCTCGATGACTTGGTTGTTTTCCCAACCGGTGGTAGTTTTGTCGTTCGTAAGCGCCCTTTCGGGTCTCAAGTTAATTTTTATTTTTTTGATTTTGAATAAATACGCTTTATAATTTATATTCGGCAGTGGAAAATCATTTGCATCACGGCAACATAGACTCGTGGATAGTTTTGTCATTGTTCCGAGGTCACGTGGACTCGGTGATCCAGTACGCGGTGCAGAGGGACATGCTCTGCCCGTTCCTAATAAGTATGGCACCCTGCGTCTCTTCCAAGTTAGTTACTTCAATTTAATACGAAATAGCTTAGTTGGAGGACAATTAAAGTAAACGATTTTCTAATATTTTCAATTAACACGCGTTAGAATTTAACCTTAGTGTTTTGATTAATCTTTAAGAGAATGAGATGAATGAACAATGGATGTGGTGAACATTTGTTGAACGGTATTGTTTTGTAATATTTCAATATATGTTATTAAAAAATAACATATATTTAATTGGGCCGATACGGGACGCCTGGCAGATGTGAAACTTCGAAATTGTTTTGTATAAGATACATGCATTAAAGAACAGAGTACGAAATGAATCAGCTATGGCATAATGAAAAGATAAAACATTACAAATTTGTTCCCTAAGATAATAATTATTTATTTATTTTATTACAATGAGTATTTAACTCATTTTTATTAAATTAAATTTTTAAATACAAAAATTCAATAAGGCGCAGGCACGGTGTGTTTGTCGGCATTTATCAAAAGGCGCTAGGTTGACGGCGCGTGCCACGTAACAGCAGTAGAACGACTGGCCGACAAAATAACTTGAATCTTACGTTTATACAAATATGGTTGCAAATGTTTTTGAATATTTCGTTAATAGTGCAATGTTCGTGTTTTGCGTCGTCACGCCAGAAATCAGATTTACCCTTCGCCTATAGATGGTTCGCATGAGTAAACAACATAGAATATTTTTTTTTAAAGTATGCGATAATCTCTAGGATCCAACAGAAAATAATGTGCTATATATGCTGAGATTTTTTTTTGTTCTCTTAAATTCAATTAAAATTATTAAATGAACTTTTTGGCTTAGCCACAAACTTGTAATAAATCTACATTATCAAGTCTATGTAAAAATTCCACGTCAATATGTTTACAGGTATTGGAAAGAAGTGTCACAGTTATATATAACACAAATAGATCGACTCGTAGCGAAGGCCGAGGAACATAAGCTGTGTGGTATGTTATATCTAGTTTTATTATTCAAATTGTAAATTTATTAATAAAATTAGACCCTTAAGAAGTATGTTATTCCTTACTAAGAACAATTTTACCTAAGCGTACGAGGTTGAGAATAAATGGAAATCTAATTATGCGTAATATCTATTGACGAGCCAAGGCAATAAAAATGTCTCTTATGCCGTCACGCTAAACGGCATGACACTCCTTTATGACGTCACGACCCTACTTCACCATCGTTCTTACCTTATTAAGAACAACCGTATTTAGAGGCATGAGGTTGAGAATAAATGAAAGTGTAATTGTTTATGTATAACATCTAAATGATGCGCCTTGGCAGTATTGACCCTTGTGCCGTCACTGCAGACGGCATAACGCTCTCTTATGG
>JACEII010000017.1:5432717-5474980 GCA_014332785.1 Antheraea mylitta | reverse complement strand
GGCATTACGATCTCTTATGGCAGTAAAATTGACCCTTGTGCCGTCACAGCAAACGGCATAACGCTCTCTTATGATGTTACCTTTAACACCACTGCTCTTGACTTCTTTGTAATTTTTTAGTTTAAAGTTAACTATTAGGTTTTTTCGGACCGCTGATAAAGAGTATGTAAAATTTCACGATGTTCGGTTCAGTAGTTAGGACGTAACAAACGTGTAATGTATGCTAAATATAATATTACTAGCTGTTACCCGCGACTTTGCACGCGTTTTTTAAATATATTAAATAAATTTAAAATTGTTATTAGATGTGTAAATAACAATAATACTCTTTCAAAAATATTTGTAAGTATGACACGCACATCATCTACAGTAACAGGTAACATGTACATTATATATGTGAATACTAATAGTGTATCGAATGGGATGGGATTTATCATAAGCCACATAGCTGGAACTTTAAATTACTATCTATGTATCACCCTCAGTGGTCACTTACACTATATAGAAAGTAATGAAAATATTAAGCTATACATTATCGAACAATATGTGTTAAATCTTTTATTATATAGATATAATATGTCCATATTGTTGATATAATCAAGTTATTAACATACCTTGCTATAATTTGAATCACATATAAACAGATGACTTTCAATTATATTTATTCTCGGGGTCCAGTACAATGTACGTCACACGCGCATGTTTACAGTGAACAACATATTTTTGGTCAATTTCACAAATACGAATGCACGGATAACAGTTCATCACAACATAATGTCAACAAAGTCGTGTTCCACGTCTGTTTATATGTCTGTTCGCGATAAGATCAAAAACGCATCTTCATGCCATTTTTATATATTTACATATAAAATGATTCTTGGGCAAGGTTTAGGTATAGTTTGTCTTATTATCAGGGCGGGTATCGTCTGCTGAACCCGCTAGCTTAAAATAAAACAGCTAATTAGTTAGTTATTTGCTTGTAAAATTCCTGTTCAAATATTACTTGTAGTCCGTTGAAGCTGTTAAGGCCTTGTTAATAGCGTAGTCATTTCTAAGAAAAAAAAACCGTTCAAATAGGTCGAGCGGTTTCGGAGATTACCCGGAACAAATAAACAAACATATCGACAGAATTAAAAAAAATGTTGATAATAAATATCAAGCATCGCAGATATATGTATTAATCAAAAAGTATTTATGTTAATATTATATACACACACTTAATTTTTATAATACGTAATATATCATAAACCAAACATTGGGAACAAAACTAACGTAGAATAAACTTTTTGAGGAGTTTTTGGCAGGATTTCAGTCTGTCATGTAGGGGATTTTATATTTTATTCATAATCTCGTGTTATTTGACTCTATTTGTGTTAAATTGGTGGCGTTTTATGTAATATGGTTTGTTTAATGTGCATAAGTGAAATGAATGAAAAATAATACCACGGAGCATGTATTGTGGGGTCTTGAAAATTAAAAAGATAAAAATTGACGAAATATTATATAGAAGATTTGGCGCTTATACCTTTACATTAAACTTAGACATAGAGTTAGGAAACTGGGTAGAGAATACATAAGAGCTACCTATATTGATAACTTCAGAATTGGCAGTATGGATAGATTCCTTCGCCTGTATTGATGGACGAATATTATTACTACTAACCTTTTAGAATAGCAGCACAAAATAGACTATAATATAATATAATCAAAAATTGGAATTAAAAATAACGTAGAATAAACTTTTGAACAGAAACACGAAATAAACCCTGATAATATTTCCGATAGAATGTTATCATGTATCATCATGTACCAACGCATATAATACTGACACTGACTCGCAGCGGATGCTCAAAAAATAGCCCGATTTTGAGACATTCTTCATTAGTGCTCCGCTCTTATTGGTTTTAACGTGATGATATGTAGCCTATAGCCATCCTCGATAAATGAGCTATCTAACACTAAAAGAAACTTTCAAATCGGACCCGTAGTTCTTGAGATTAGCGCGTTCTACCAAACAAACAAACAAATTCTTCAGCTTTATAATATTAGTATAGATATATATTCAAAAGATAAACCAGATCGACTTTGTTGCCGGTTCTTCCTGATGATTGGGTTGTTTTTACGAATCGGTGGTAAAAATCCAAGTTACTCAAACTTCAAGTTTTCACGTTGATAAGTAGCTTCTTAGATTCTAAATTGAATAAACTCTTTTCAGACTTTGAAACAGACAAATACATTAGTAATTAAATTTTCTTGCAGAGAACGCACACTTTGGGGGACCGATATTTCGTAAAATGTTGACTTTCCTAAGCATTCATGACGTGAAGGGCGCCGTCACGACATTAGTCGAGGCTAGATTGTTTAAAGAAGCGTACGTTTTATGCAGAATTAGGTAAGTAAATTTATGTGTATTTTCATCTACTCTAATCGAGTACATAACTTTGCTGTTAAATGAAACAGTTCGTTGACGTATGACGTCATAGATATACGTCATACTTCTAATAAAATTGCAACATGCCCACACAATTCCGCCAATGTTTTGTAGACTGTACCATAGATGTAGTAGAAGTAATAATATTCGTCCAATAGGACAGGCGTAGGAATTAATCCATACTGCCAATTCTGAAGTTGTCAATACGGATAGTTCTTATGTGTTCTTTAGTCTGTTTTCTTCTATGTCCAAGTTAATGTAAAGGCATAAGCACCAAATTTTCTATATAATATTATGTAAATTTTTAACCATCCTTTTTATCTTAATTTTCCAGTCATTTCTTTTGCCAATTCTGAAGTTGTCAATACGGATAGTTCTTATGTATTATTTAGTCTGTTTTCTTCTATGCCCAAGTTAATGTAAAGGCATACGCGCCAAATCTCTCTCTTGTTACAACTTTCCTGGGAATTTTTGTAGCATCTCAGAATTCATGGTCCGTGGTATTATTTTTCATTCACTTCACTTATGCACAATAAACTAACCATATTACGTACAACATCATCAACTTTATACAATATATAGTCAAGTAACACAAGAAAAATCTGACAGATCATTTTTGGTGTTGCCATTTAATGTTTTTGATGTACTGTTCCACAGGCATATTAAATAAACCTTATACAACTTATTTTGTAAGGTTATTGGTATTTAAAAAATAATTTATTAATTAAAGAATTATTTTTTTAACCGAACACAGTGAGAGTATTGTTTGACGATAATTTAGTTGACAATAAATCTGTTATTATATCGTCTAAATATTGCAATTTGTTGTCTCTCTATCTCTCTCTCTCGGGATCCTATGTCCCCAAACTGTCGGGGCAGAGAGCAGAAACAATGCTTCTCCATCTCGATCTGTCGATGGCTTTACGCTTTACCTCACTCCAAGTAAGCCCAATCTTCGCGGACATTTTTGTAATAATTTGGAGCAATTTGTTGTAATATGAACATTTTCAGGTACATGGATAGCATAGCTGAAGAGATACTAAATAAGTGGGCGCATGAAACTGATATCATAGGAAATTTTGTTACTTCAGCTGTTTGGTAAGATTTATATGTATTTTTTAACATATGTATTTTACTTTTAGAGTTGACTTGCTATTATTGTAGTAATCTTTATTTATTTTGTTTTATTAAATACTCGTAAAGACATTTGCGTGAAATTTTGTAGAAATGATGCTAATACGAAGAGTACAAATATAAGTGGGTGTGGATGCAAAAATTTGCTCATTTTTGCTGTCGATTAAAGTTGTGTTTGAATAAAAAAATATTACAGCTTAGTTAAAACTGTTTAGTTTAAGTCCATTTCGACGTGTACTTCAAAAATACGAATTAGTATTTTAATTTTAACTTACATATTCTACTGTAACTTATTTTGCTAAACGTTCTAGCCTTAACCAATTGACAAGAAATTTTGCATACACTTTGTGAGTGGTATGAATATACTTTTTATTTAGAAATAAAAATGATTGTTCGGAGGAGATAGATCGTCTAAATTATCGAACGAAGCCGTAGCCCAAAATATAGTATTAAATAAATTACAATAATACATAAGTTACGATAATACACAAATAATTACCATAATATTTGAAAATTTACGTTAATACATAAATAATGACGATAATACATAAATAGTGACGATAATACATAAATAATGACGATAATACCTAAATTATCTATAGTTACGAAAGCTAGGATTAAATAAATGACGAATTTCTAAAATTTCAGTTATGTAATCCAAGGGGAGATATCGAGTGCGGCGACAGTACTCGCCAAGTCAACGCATTCAGAATCGCTCCGTTTGGCCGCAGAACTCGCCAGAATAGTCGGCCATAATACATTCGCTGAACATATTATAGAGAGAATGGAACAAATGAAATTGGAACAAGCGGAAAGTAACGATGAAGAGGAATTAACCAAGTTACCTACGAGAGTTGATGCTCTTATTGCAACAGGAGATCGTAATGGGGATGAATGTAACGATTCTGATACGGACGATAGTGAATGAATACTGTTTTTTTCATATAAAAAGAAGTCTGAACGTTTTGTTAACTGTTAGTTCGAAGTTAGAACTGTTTTAGGGTCTATAAGCAACTTATGTATAGAATAATCCTTCAATAAACTCAACTAAAAGAGCTTACATGTTTTTTTAATATTAAACAATATGAATGTTTTATATGTAAGAAACATGAATTCCAATGGTTAGTGTTAACTGTATCGTTTTTGTATTAAACAGTTTGTTTAAATTTGTTGTTTTATTTGTACCATCTGTTAGTTAACGATCAATTAACCCCGTACCTAGTCATTAGATCAAGGGTCGCGCTAATAAGACTCCGTATATCAACTTCATTAAATCAATCTATAACTCTGCCATCAAGGCCTGCAAGAGGACATATACTAGAGCGTATGCCCAGCGCGTTGCACGCTTAGGTCTAGAACTTGTAAGTCATCCGACTAATAGTCGAGTCTACTGGAGTCTGGCCAAAGCTGTGCAAGCCAATTTTTGTCGTCCAACGATGCCAACGATCGTTGAGGTACTTCGATGGGTTACTAGCCCACGAACCGCAAGAGAAAGCTACGTTATTAGCTAATATCCTTGTGGCTAATTCTTGGCTCGACGATCGAAACACGCAACCGCCCATTATTCCTTGCTGCGTTATCACTATGTCGGAATTAAAATTCAGGGAGCGTGACTTTTTAAAACAACTGCGATCGCTCGATGTCCGGAAGGCTAGTGGACCGGATCCCAGCGATTGTACTAAAAAAATGTGCAGCCGAGTTGGCTCCAGTACTTACGCGCCTATACCGCCTGTCTTATCTTTCTGGTGTCGTGCCTTGGGCTTGGAAGGAGGCCAACGTGCAACCGATTCCCAAGAAGGGGGATTGCTTTGATCCCAATAACTATCGCTCAATTGCTGTAACCTCAGTACTATGCAAGGTAATGGAACGAATCATCAACTCCCATCTTGTCCGTTTTCTTGAGGATCACTCGTTGATCAATAATCGGCAATATGGCTTTCGCTAAAATCGATCAACGGGCGATCTTCTGGTCTACGCACTACACCGCTGGAGGGAGGCAATTGACTAGCACGGCGAGGCCTTGGCAGTCAGTCTCGACATTGCCAAAGCTTTCGATAGGGTCTGGCTTCGTGGCATTCTCTCAAAGCTTCCGGCATATGGTCTCCTCGACAATTTATGCAAATGGATCTCTGGCTTTTTACATGAGCGCAGAATTCGTGTCTTTGTCGATAGATGTTATTCGCAGCTCATGTCAATAAATGCGGGAGTTCGCAACTTCTTATCTTTGCCGTACTGTGAAGCTATGGAACAATCTCCCGGTTAGTGTGTTCCCTCCTTCGTATAACATGGGGTCCTTCAAGCGTAACGTGAAGAGATACTTACGCAGGCAGGCATGACAGCAGCGTCCGCCGAGAGATGGAGTGTCTCTCGGTGGTCACTATTGTTTTTGGATTGTACTATGCTCACCATCAGGCACAGTGTAGTCACTTTGCTGTGCTGCAATAAAAAAAAACGCTATTGACCTAGCAAGGTCTTAACACCTTCACCGGACTATAAAAGTTTGCGGACTGTTTTTTGCATTTTTATGGTTAAAGAGTTAGGGGCCTTCAAGTATTAGGTAAGCACTAATGGAGGGTGGCGGATCCTTGATTTGCTTATTTTTGATGACAGTGGATGAGGCAATGAGGCATAGTAATGACTACGTCAGAAATATTTTTATATTAAACCAGAACAAATTTATGTAAATGTTTACGTAGCATGGGAGGGGGCGTAAAATTACTTAATTTTGTCGGAAGGGGGGGGGTGTCAGAAGTTAGAAAGATTTTGTTTACGTTGTACTTGAACGGCCGCTTACTACCGGTGTTGCAAGCATGCGCTCAGAAACTGTCTTTTATTAAAAGCCTTGTGCCATTATTGGATAAATTTAAACTCCTTAAAGATAATGATATACACCCATCGCCATACAAAATCCCAAGATGCAGTCTCGAATAAATGGAAAGCTCAAAACTGCCCATATAAATACGGTTATAGTTATGAGGTAAACTTATGATTTTGAAAATTCAACCTTACCCGAGTGATGCAGAATTGTTTTTACGAGGACGCAAGTGTTGCGAGATTATTTGAAATGACTGCATAATCCAAAATTATGCACTCATTTTTCTGTGCCGTCTGTGAGACGTTAACTGTGTATCTTGGGTTTTTGTATATCAATGTATACACCTGTTATAAGGGCACTAGATATTGAATAAATAAAACAATTCTATTTAAAATCAATCATTTATTTAGTTTACATTGTCACCATTCGCTTTAAGGAAAGTACAAAGTAAATTATTAGTTTCATTTTTTAATTTGTGAAATACTGTTGTGCAAAAATTAATAGTAATCTTCCTAAAATCCTTTTAATATAAATTAGTAATATTTATAACAACCGTATTAAAATTAAACTTTTAAGAATGTCATTAAATTATACTGAACATATAATGTTAAGACATCTGAACATAAGTACTAATAATACTACACATCGTATTTGCAGGAAATTCTAAAAAAAAAACAAAAAATGGCAAAAGAAACCACTTTATGATGGCACAAAATCAAACGTGTATACAAAAAAAAAATGGCTTTTTTCGGAATGTTTATAGCTTTTATTTTCAGTCTTATATTGTAGAGATGGAATTAATATTGCTAAACGGGATTATATATTTATAAATATCATTATTCACACTTTGAACCATGTTGAATTATATAATAATGCAGAGTTATTAAAATCTTGTCTTTATTTACAGTTAGTGAATTATATATAATTATTAAATAAAATATATTTAAAATCTTCAAGAACACTGTGTTTAACAATCTACTAAAATGCATAAAAAGTCTAATTCATGTATTTTTCATATAAAATCTATCTTGAAATTCTGAAACTAACAATTTTTATTATAGAGGTGTCAGAATATAGAAAATACAAATTTCAAAAAGAGATCTTTAAAACATTTTTTTTATCTCAAACAGTTGTTTTTAAATAACCAAAACAGATTACACCAAATATATACTGTGACTTTAAAAATAAAATTACTAATATATTGCGCCTTTTAACCCATATCAATCCATCAATAACAATTAACTTAGAAAGAAAGTAGAAACCCTCTAGTTACAGTAACACCATTCTCACAATTTATGAAAGCTTTATCTCATACATTTAAATATATACTTTTTGGTTGAAGACCTATAGAGATACCTCTTAATACTAACAAAATTAAACTTTACATTTTAATGCTCTTGTGTAAATATGTTGTATGTTTAGTTCCCAAGTGCTGTCTTTGTAGTGTCTGTTTGTAGATAGACTGGTCTGGATATAAAGATAGTGTCTTAATTCTTAATCTCCATTGTTTATGGCTCTATTCACATGACATTAGCAAAACTGTGTACACACGTATGTTGCCATTTTAAAAAAGGAAGATATTTAATACCACTGATTGGACAAAGACAAGATTGATAGACCATTTTGATTACTTTGCAATTTACTAAAACGCAAGACATCAATATGGTTAAATAATTGCATAATCGTTCAAAACTTCTAATCGACGATCTTCAATTTGTTGCAATAATAGATAAAAACAGACTTTTTTTCTTTTAAATTAGCAGATAAATCACATATTTAAATAAAAAAAAACACAAACAAGAATCTCCATTTTAGTTTTGGTTGTAAATGAATTCACTTACTCATAGACATAGTATTGAACCTTGTTGACTTTATCATACATTTAAATAATCTACCGTCCCCCACATTTGACGTAGGTACTTAAATAATTTCCTAATTCTTTATCATTTAATATCATCGATGAGTATTTCATTCATTATATTAATTATAAGTCCAGCTCAATTTTCATACTAGGTGTGTGTCCTTAGGGGAATTTTAATAAGTTACAATAATAAAGATTCAACCTTGATCAGAGGGATCTTCATTCTCTCTGTTCGCTTCACATTTCCCTCGCTTTTTACATATATTTAACAGTTTCGCGTTAATCTTTTTCAATTTTTGGTTTTCCCTCATGGCATCCGACCATTGTTGATTCTGGTTAACAAAAAAAAAATTAGAGTAAAAAACCGTCATTACATAGTATGAAACAAAGTCGCCGCGTCTGTATGTTTGTTCATTACAAATTTGTTCCATAAAATAATAAATATTTATTTATTTTATTATATAAATATTCATGTTTGTTAAATATAAAAATTTAACTAGGCGCAGGCGCGGTCTGTTTGGCGGCATTTATCAAAGAGCGTTACGTCGTCGGCACATACCGTGTAACACTAATAGAACGAGACCTACAAAATAGTTTTAACCTTAAGTTTTAGGGGTTGAAAATGTTTCTGAGTATTTCGTTAATACTGCAAAGTTCGTCTTTGCGTCAGGTTTACCTTCAGCCTATAAATGGTTCACATAAAAAAAAGGATTGATGGCCATAAAAAAACTTTGAACAGTAATAAATTAAAGTATAAAGTTCTAATTACCTGAACTATAGCGCTTCCGGTCGCCACGTACATCGTCGGACACGTGGCCGGTATACTGGACAATGACGTCAGCTGGTTCTCCAGAGCGACCTTTTGTTGTGTCAAAACATCTACAGCCTAGAAATTATAGTCTTAATATCAGATAAATGTCACAGATGTCGATAAAGAAAGAATTATAAAACAAACCACGAGAAATTACCAGTAACAAAGGGGGCAAAGTGTCATGATCCATACGAGAAGTGAATATAAAACACTAAACATCGACGTTTTCTAATTATTCTACAAACGGGTGAAACGCACAACTTGTATGAAACAAACAATTTGAAATGTAGATGTCGTTAAACACAAATTAGAATATATCAGACATTTAAAATCATGTGACATTCTCAGTGTCATTCATATCGTGGCGAATGCCTAAAAGTGACTCGCATTTATTGTGACACTTGCAAATAAGACACTAAAAATAGGCAGTTTTGTAATCTATTTTACCAATTGGTGAAACACAAAATTTGTTTGAAACAAACATACTTGAAATGTAGATGGCGTTAAAAACAAATGAGAATATACGTTACATTTAAGACGGAATTAACGTGTAGATGGCGTTAAAAACAAATGAGAATATACGTTACATTTAAGACGGAATTAACGTGTAGATGACGTTAAAAACAAATGAGAATATACGTTACATTTAAGACGGAATTAACGTGTAGATGGCGTTAAAAACAAATGAGAATATACGTTATATTTAAGACGGAATTAACGTGTAGATGGCGTTAAAAACAAATGAGAATATACGTTATATTTAAGACGGAATTAACGTGTAGATGACGTTAAAACGAGTCTAATTTGAGCTATTTAGATATTTCAAAAAATCTATACGTATAATAAGAATGTAAATCTAACGCGTGTCTGTGCTTTTTAAATTTTTGTGAAAGATATTGTTGCAGGTGTCATGGAATAAAAAAATAAAATATGTTTCAATTATTTTTAGAAATGTCTATCTGTCTGTTTCAATAGGTATCACTAATAAAGTACTGCATTTACGATAAAACCTCACCAAGAAAATCATAAAGCATAACCTCACCAAGGAAATCATACAGCGTAACCTCACCAAGAAAATTATAAAGCATAACCTCACCCAAGAAAATCATAAAGCTAACCTCACCAAGAAAATTATAAAGCATAACCACATAAAGAAAATCATAAAGCTAACGTTATCAAGAAAATCATAAAGCTATCATTACTAAGAAAAACATAAAGCTAACGTCATCAAGAAAATCCTAAAGCTAACGTCACCAACACAATAATTAAGTATACCCTCACCAAGAAAATCATAAAGCTAACCTCACTAAGAAAATCGTAAAGAATAATCTCGAATAACATTTATTCTTAGTCTCATAAAAATCGGTTCAATCTGTCAGAGGTTATTGTAATTTTAATGACGATGCGACTCAAGTACGACAGAAAAAGTAAATGTAATTAATACATTCAAATGATTTTATGAGTCAGTTTTTTTTTAATTATTAGGTTGTGTTCGGGCATAAATTGGTTGGGGGTATGCAAAATTATTTTTATTTTTTTGACACATTGTTTGTCATCGTACAATCGGGGATGACTGGTCACTTGCGCTTGTACGGCGGATTTGCACGGCGGCACTTGTTCGGAATCTGCGCTTAAATTCGTTTTCACTGTATACACGGCGGTCCGGAATTGTGTTTGTGATTGGTATACGAGCCACTTGAGGATAACTGGTACTCTCACCATCGGCAACGGCGGCGAAGACATATTATATCAGGTGAGTGATCTTTTATCCCGATTATAAAGAAAATACATTCGGCATACATTTTCAAGGGGTATCTGCCTCCAACCACTGTGGGTGTGGTGGTTGCCACCCCAGACCTTGGTCCTTTCGATCCGGATCGGTTTATTGAAACAGATAAATATAGTTTTTATTTTCGGTCATACAACTTTTTATTGTGTTACACTTTCATAGTGTACATATTGTCTGTGAGGGAAATTTAATACTCGGTAATTATAGTGTGAACATTGTTTAAATAGCGCATACGGTTTTGTTTGATTTCCATTTCAATTGTTGAAAACGGTTCAACATATTTTTATATGGGCGGTATTTGTTGAAATTTTGTTCAACGATATTAATAACGGTTACGTTACTTCAAACGAGTTTTTTCACACTTTGTATTATTTATTTCCTTTTTACATTTTATTTCGGTTTACTGTTATTTTAGTGGTAGTTTAACTTACTTATATCAAAATGTCTTTGAAAAATGCTGAGGCTAAATTTAAAACGAAATTTAATTGGTTTTTGCAATCGATTGAGATAGTCAATTCGAAATCTCAATCATCGGCGGTAATTTCAGTTCGCTTGCGACGATTGCAAGAATATTTTAATGTGCTTACGGAAGCATATGAGAATATAATCGGTGAATGTACGGATGCTCCTGTAATATCGGACTATGATAAACAGTACCAAACGGCAACTGGATGGTACGATCAGTTGGAAGCTGTTTCGGTCAGCTATCCTCGGCTGGACGGTGTACACCAGCCAACAGAAAGTGCGGGTTCAGCACGGCTTCCAGCCATTAATTTGACAGAATTTGACGGTGACATTTTTTCTTGGTGTAGTTTCATTAGTTTGTATACATCTTTAGTGTTATCTCGGAAAGATATTTCTAAAACTGAGAAATTCCATTATCTATTTTCTCACGTTAGAAATGAACCCAGGAATCTGATAAAACATTTACCTATAGTTGATGACTCGTTAGATACAGCTCTAGAGATATTAAGAAGTCGATACGAAAATAAAAGATTACTGGCGGATACTCATATTTCGCGTATCTTGCAATTACCCGTGTTAAATAGAACTACGGAGTTACGGAATTTAATATTGAACCCATTATTGGAATCGGAAAGAGCGTTGAAAAATTTAGGTTTACCGACGGATGAGTGGAGCTATATTTTATTATATATATCTCTAACTAAATTACCGGCAGAAATAAAAACACGATTTGAGCAGTTACACGGCGGAAGTAATATTAATTTACCTACATTTAACGAACTTATGCAATTTTTATCTAATGAGTGCAGACTATTGGAAACGGCGGTAGACCCCGGTTTAGTTAAATCGGTCAAGGTCACGCGAACTCGGAACGTATTGAATGTGACGCATAATAGTAACGAACGTAAACAATATTCAAACGGTAATAATAAAAGTTCTTGTTCATATTGTAATTTACCACGGCATTTTATTGAACGTTGTTACAAATTTAAAAATTTAAAAGTTGACGATCGCAAACTTTTTATTTTGAACAATAATTTATGTTTCAAATGTTTCGGGCGGCATCTTGCATCTTCGTGTGGTTTAAATATTAATTGTGGGCATTGTGGCCATAATGGTCATAATACATTAATTTGTTCAAAATATATAAGGCGGTCGGTGTCACCGAATGACACCTCACGTAATATACGGGCTTCTAATACGGTTAGGTATGACGGAAACAGACGGAGCGAGGCCGCGCGGCATCGTCGCCGGAGTCACGAGCTGGATCGTGCGGCGGTGCTCGGTCGCTCGTCAGGCCATCGAGTGCGGCGGACGGCGGATGACTCAGCGAGTAGTGAAGCGTCGAATGCGCGTCATAATGCTTCTGCTCGTAATAATAACGCTTCACGTAGTGTGAACATTACGCGGCGCGGCTCTGCTAGCCCTCCTGCGCTTTGTAGTCGTGAAGCATAGCAATTACAGGGTTGGAATAATATCGCAGCGGTACCCAAACTTACGAATAATGTAATTTTACCTACGGCAATAATTGAGATTAAAAAATCGGACAGATTATTTTTAAAAGCGCATGCTTTATTGGATCTCGGTTCTCAATTAACAATTATAAAAAGTAGTTTGGTGTCGGATTTAAATTTGAAGCGATATTATTCTCACATTCCTTTAAGCGGTGTATCCGGTAATATTTCCAACAGTAATAGTTTGGTTTCATTTGAGTTTAGACCAGTGCGGACCGGGAAACCATTACTAAATGTCACGGCTGTAGTGTTACGGAACCCTACATCTTATTTAATTAATAAATTTAATATTTCGGCGGCAAATTTAAAATTATCAGATGATGGATCATTAAATCACTCTCACGTGGATGTCATTTTCGGATGTGATATTTTAGGTGACATATTGCTAGATAAAATAAATCTTAGTTCGTATGGCATGTACGCTTTAAATACGATTTTTGATTTGGTGGTTTTCGGTCACACAAATGGACGGTCCTTGAAAAATACCGACAGCGCTTTAGTTTCGGGAGTATCCCTTCTCGAGGCTGTCGAACGGTTTTGGAAAGCGGAGGAACCACCAATAAAAAAAATTAGTGATCCTCTGGACGTGGAATGTGAAAATTTATTCACCTCCACTACGGTTCGCGGTTCGGACGGCAAATACATGGTACGGCTACCGCTTTTACCTAATCATCGGCGTTTAGGAGATATTCAACATAAAGCCTTACGTCAATTTTCGGCACTTGAACGCAGAATGGCTCGGCAGCCTGAATTTCGGGAAAAATACGTTGCGTTCATGGAAGAATATCTTAAGCTCGGTCATATGGAGATCTCGGATTTTAATTTAAATCGCGGAGAGGAATCTTATATCCTTATCCACCACGGGGTATTTAAAGACGGTAAAATACGTGTGGTTTTTAATGGTAGCGTGGAAACCAACACGCGGGTCACTTTAAATGACTGCTTGTATACAGGAGATCGGCTGCAAAGTGATATCACGGCTATTATTTTAAATTTTCGTGTGCCTCGGGTTGTCTTTACAACAGACATACGCATGATGTTTCGGCAAACTTGGATCCATCCGGATGACAGAAAGTATCAATTGATTTTTTGGAGAGCTTGTACCACAGATCCGGTAAAACTTTATCAGCTGACGACGAACACGTACGGACTCAAGTCTAGTCCTTTTGTAGCAATTCGGTGCCTTCAGCAGTTAGCTCAGGACGAAGGACATAGATTTCCACAAGCGGCACGGTTGCTGCAACAAAATAGCTATGTGGACGATTTAAACGGCGGAGCTGATACGTTACAACAAGCTCGCGAACTCAAAGACGAGCTCATAGCACTCATGAACACGGCCGGATATGAGTTGCGAAAATGGTCTTCTAATGTCCCTGAGCTTTTGGACGGTTTGCCAGGTGATCATTTGGAGACTCCAAGGTCTTTTAATAGTGCTGACGGTCCAGGGTTTGTTAAAGTATTAGGAATACAATGGGATCCGAGATTAGATAGTTTCACCTATCGTTTGAATTTACCACTCAAAGAAGATAAAATTACTAGGCGGAGCATTTTATCTATAGCGGCTCGGTTGTATGATCCGTTAGGTTGGATTAGTCCGGTTATTTTTAAATTTAAGTTGTTACTTCAGGCTTTAATTAGCAGCGCGGCTAACAAAAAAATTGATTGGGATGCTCAAGCACCCGACCATATCGTAGAAGATTGGTACGGTATTTTATCGGATCTACACCACCTGGAACGGGTTTCGGTTGGACGGTGTTTAAAGCCTGTAAGTGACGCGCGGTACTCCTTACATGGTTTTTGCGACGGATCATCCATGGGTTTTGCGGCTGCGGTTTATTTTAGATCGGAGGATTCTGACGGTGTTACCAGGGTACGTTTGCTTATGGCTAAGTCTAGGGTAGCCCCCCTAAACATTCAACAGACGATACCAAAACTGGAACTCAACGGTGCGGTATTGTTAACGAAACTCCTCAACCATGTTGTTTCTACCATGAAACATCAAATTGCATTTGAGGTTGTAGTAGCTTGGTGTGACAGCAACATAGTTTTGTCATGGCTGCATACACCACCACATAGGCTTAAGGTTTTTAAAGGAAATCGGGTGTCTCAGATAAATTCATCTGAAGTTCAGATCTCTTGGAGACACGTACCAGGAGAATTAAATTGTGTGGATATAGCTTCACGGGGAAGCAAAGCGGAAGAATTATTGAACCATTCGTTGTGGTGGGGACCGGATTGGTTATGCCAAGCTGCGGAAAGCTGGCCTCGGGATTATTTGGACTATCCTATGCAGTCATTACCCGGTCTTAAACCTGTAGTTAATATTTTTGTAAAGTCGGATTTAGATTTGTTTAATCGGTACAGTTCCTTTGATAAACTCCTTAACGTTACGGCATATTTATTAAGGTTTTTTCATAACTGCAAACATACAAATCGGTCATTCGGAGTTATAACGGTTCAGGAACGCAGGAAAGCAATTCTTAAATTAGTAAAATTGGTTCAAATGGAATGCTTTTCTGAAGAATTTTTGGCGGTTCAATCGGGAAAAGATATTAAATCGGCACTCAAGCGGTTAAATCTATTTATTGATACGGACCATTTATTAAGAGTAGGCGGTCGGATTAAGGAATCTACTTTGTCTTATAACGCAAAGTATCCTATTTTGTTACCCGGTAAACATCGGTTCACGGAATTATTGGTTATACATTACCACGAGGTTAATTGCCATGTTGGATCAAATACTTTAGCGGCAATTTTGTCTCGAACTTATTGGATCACTTCAGTTCGGCGGATACACGACAGGTAACATTTCGGTGTATAAAATGTTATCGGTCAAAGGCTCGTTCTACTCAACCCTTTATGGGAAATTTACCGGCGGATAGGGTAACAGGAGTTAGACCCTTCATCGGTGTAGGCACGGATTTTGCAGGTCCATTTTATATTAAAAGTAGCTCACTTCGGAATGCAAAAATCCTAAAATGCTACTTATGTGTTTTTATTTGTTTGTCCTCTAAAGCGGTACACTTAGAGGTCGTAAGCGATTTGTCGGTGGAAGCCTTTATAGCTGCCTTTACAAGGTTTACTTCTCGTAGGGGAATACCCTCTTTAATGAGATCGGATTGCGGTACAAATTTCACGGGTTCGGATAAATATCTAAAAGAGTTATATGTCTTTTTAAAGAACAATAGCTCCGGCATCGAGAATCAATTAGCAAAGCGGCATATCACGTGGTTATTTAACCCCCCGGCGAGTCCTAATTTCGGAGGACTCTTTGAGGCGGCCGTTAAGTCTGCAAAGACTCACTGCCGGCGAGTTTTGGGTGAAACGCGACTCACTTTTGAAGAGCTGTCCACCTTTTTCACCAAGGTGGAAGCTGTGTTGAACTCGCGTCCTCTGTGCCCCTTGAGTACGGATCCGGCGGATTACGATGCCTTAACTCCGGGTCACTTCTTGATCGGACAACCTTTAGTAGCGTTACCGGAATATCCATACATTGACGTTAATATCGGTCGGTTAAGTCGGTATCAACAAATTCAAAAGTTATCACAGCATTTTTGGAATAGATGGCGTAATGAATATTTACATACTTTACAACAACGGTATAAATGGACCTCACAGACACCTCCCCCAAAATTAGACGACCTCGTTCTCATTAAAGATGAGAATCTTCCCCCACTTCAATGGCGTCTCGGTCGGTTAATTAAACTTCATCCAGGCAAGGATAATATAATAAGGGTTGCAGAAGTGAAAACCCAGTCAGGGATTATTTTACGCCCTGTCTCTAAATTATGTAGGCTCCCAATGCCTGACTAGGAACCAAGTTTAGCGCTTGGTTGGCGGGGGGGAATGTTCGGGCATAAATTGGTTGGGGGTATGCAAAATTATTTTTATTTTTTTGACACATTGTTTGTCATCGTACAATCGGGGATGACTGGTCACTTGCGTTTGTACGGCGGATTTGCACGGCGGCACTTGTTCGGAATCTGCGCTTAAATTCGTTTTCACTGTATACACGGCGGTCCGGAATTGTGTTTGTGATTGGTATACGAGCCACTTGAGGATAACTGGTACTCTCACCATCGGCAACGGCGGCGAAGACATATTATATCAGGTGAGTGATCTTTTATCCCGATTATAAAGAAAATACATTCGGCATACATTTTCAAGGGGTATCTGCCTCCAGCCAATTTATATACAGTCCACTACCTAGGCTAGATACTCCGACCACTGTGGGTGTGGTGGTTGCCACCCCAGGTTGCATGAGGACAGAGCCATGGTCACAGTTAATCAATACATATAATGATTATTTCCATTGCACTTTACGCTATACGTACTGGGTGTTACTTAAAATCACAGTTACAATTATGAAACTGTAAAATTAGTTAGTTGCAATACTTGCAAAAATAATTAGATAAAACTATACATTTTTACCTTTTTGAGACGTCTAAGTTCTCGAGACGGAGTTTCTGCCTTTCTGGTATAATCGTCTCGATCCACTTGATTACTCAAGAAATCTGTAAATGTATTTAAGTATTCATTATTCCTTGAGTACAAAATCAATACGTATTATATAACAAAGTCCTTTGCCTAGTCTGTCTGCTTGTTCGCGATGAACTAAAAAATGGATACTACTCAATGGATTTTCACGCGGTCTTCACCAATAGATTAAGAGATTCATGAGGAAAGCTGAGGCATCTAGTAGCCCAATTTTTTTTTTTATTACCAGGACGGGACAACGTTCATACGACACGCTAGTGTATACTAATATTATAAAGAGGTAGAGTTTGTGAATTTTTAGGAGGTAATCTCAAGAACTACGGGTCCGATTTGATAAATTCTTTTAGTGTTACATAGCTGCTTTATCAAGGAAGGCGGGCTATATATTATAACGCTAAGACCAATAGGAGCGGAGCACCAATGAAGAATGTTACAAAATAGAGTATTTTTATCCTTTTAAGAGCTTCCACTGCGTGTTGGTGTTAGCCCGAAGTAACGAGCAAAAACTAGTCTATATATAATTATGTAGGGGGGGAAATGGTTAAGAATTTCTCCTTCTTTTTTCAGACAATTTTCTTATTATTTTTATTTTGTGACTACTGATGAGCTGATTGTTGTAGTGTTATCAGTAAAAATATTGTACAATTTATCCTTCTTTATGGTTGAAATTCGACCATTATACGAGCACTCATTGTTTTGAATTGTCAGTATGAAAAATCGCAGTCTATTATAACATTTTAGGTAATAAAAACCAAACTTCAAGTAATATACTGCTAGTTTTTTCGACAATCAATTACACATTATACATTATATGCAGAGTTCACTCGATAATAAATCATATAACACATAAGTAATGAGCAATTTAACTTTATTATACTATATTTTTCAAAGAACATAATTCGGAAAATGTCTTTCTTTTATCATCAAAATATTACTGATAAAGCAATCGTTATGACAAAAAAAATAATTGCGGAGTCTTACAGAGATCTATGTCTTTTACAACAGTGTAACAAAAACTCATGTTCGAGATGGGGTGCCACAAACGAAAGTCTTATGAGTAAAAGCGTAAAATGGGTATAAAGTATTTATTTTTGGTAGACTAAGACAACAAATGCATGCAAAGCCACGGGTAAAAGTAGTTAAAGTGTGTAAATACCGTCACCAATCTGTGTAGAGGCATCGATAACGTCGATACTGGAGTCTCTATTGCTATCGTGTGCCGCTTGACGTTTCTTGCGAGCGGATTGTAAACGCGTTGAGGTCGCACTCTCATCTTGTATATCCCGTAATTTCGCCTAAAAATATGAATGATCTTATACTTATCTACTGGTTATTAATTTATATCAAACAATCAAAACATCCTTTATTCAATTTAGACTCTGAGAAGGCGCTTATGAAAGTCAAAGCTACCAGCGGTTTGGACAAACAACCCAGTCATCAAGAAGAACCGGCAAAACCTAACACTATTACCTAAAAAACTATTATTGGACTTAGTAAGCCTGAAGCATGGAATGACCAACTTGTTGCAGTTTCTAGTATTTAAATTATGTTGGTCTTTTACTTGATCCAGCATATACAAGTTTAAATTATCAAAAATATTAGGTCTTTACCTACGAAATTGCCGTTTCGTATGAAAAAATTTAAACGAATTTTTTTCATGTATTTTTTATTTGTATTAATCGAAGTAATCACCCATGCAATCAATGCATCTTTTCAAACGCAGTGGCGGTTTATTGATGCCCTTCTTAAAGAAATCAGCTGGACGGGAGGCAACAAATTCTTCAAAGGCATTTTGTATTGCATCTCGAGTATTGAATTTTTTTTCCTGCCAAGGAGTTATCCAAATTCTGGAAAAAGTAGTAGTCTGTAGGCGCAATGTCTGGTGAGTAAGGCGGATGCCGGAGAACTTCCAACCCCAGTTCTTGCAACTTGGAGACCGTCTGCTGTGCAGTATGAGGTCACGCGTTGTTGTGAAGGAGCAGCGGAGACGAGCGATTGACCAATGCTGGTTAGAGATGTGCCAGCTTCTCCATCATTGTGTTCAGTTCTTCACAGTACACATCTGCAGTAATGCTCACCCCGTTTGGTAAGAAGCTGTGATGAATCACACCGACGCTAGACCACCAAACAGTGACCATCACTTTTCTAGGGGTAAGTTTTCGTTTAGGGCATTGTTTAGGTCCTGAAACAGGATCCAACCAACTTGCTGAGCGCTTGCGGTTATCAAACAAAATTCATTTTTCATCGCAGGTAACAATGCGGTTCAAAATTTCTTTATTTGTGTGTCTGTTGAGCAGTGCAAGGCACGTCTCAACGCGTACTTCGCGCTGGCGATCATTGAGTTCGTGGGGCACCCATTTGTGAAGCTTTTGTACCTTGCCAATTTGACGCAAATGGACCAATATTGTTTTGACGCTAACGTCGAAAGCTGCTGCTATTTCAGCCGTAGATTGTGTATCATCAGCTTTCACAATCGCCTTAGATTCGTCATTGTCGACCAAAGTCTTCGGACGACCGCGAGGTTCAGTTTTCAGGTCGAAATTCCCAGAACGGAAGCGAGCAAACCAATAACAGGTGGTGCGTTGGTTTGTAGTGTTAGTTCCGTAAACGTCGTTGATGTAGCGTGCCGCATGTGCCGCGTCGCTGCCACGACGGTACTCATATTCCATAATTACTCGAATTTTTAACGTATCCATGATGACAAAAAAGATTAAAATGCAATGAAAATGTAACACTAATCAACAAACAAATAACTACTTTTGGAAAAAGAATTTCATGTTTTTAAAATAAAATAAATTTGAAATTAGAATTCTTAGCCAAACAAAAATTATTTTGATTTGAAATGGCCAGTACTGCAGATCGGCAATTTCATAGGTATAGACCTATTATATTGTGAGGGCATAGTTAAGATACCGATAGATAGATAGATTTATTACTCTAATAAACTTACATCTTTACATTTAAAAATATGCGATACAATGCAATACGGTGCTGTTATATTATAATTATGTTTACAAGTAATTATAGATTATTACAATTAATATACAATATGCTAAAACATTAATAGTGAAGAGGTTAAGTGTAAATCATAAAATTACAAAAAATATTATTATGCAACTTATCAAACCAGAATTATGGACCGCAAAACTATCAAAAAGTAGATAAAAAATTTATGGATTCTACATATGACCGTTGCCAACTAAACTTAATTAAATGGCAGCTGTGGTTTCCAAAGTCCTGAATCACATACACTATCCAAAAAAAAAACCATATCAACTGTGTATTAAAAACATTGTGAACCGTCACGGAACGTCTGGCAGATGTGATATATCGAAATTGTTCGAATCGAACGAATCTCAAATTACAGTACGTCACCACGTCTCACATACTCGCCACGCCAACAATCATGTTTACGCGCGCCTATACGTTTCACATTAATAATTATAAGCCGTCGCAGGATATCTGGGAGATGATGTGAAACATCGAATTTAATTTGGACAGGTAATTATGCATTGAAGAATAGCTTACTAAAGAAAATAAACAAGGCATATATAAAAATAAAAATAATTTCAATAAAATTACAAAAATTCTATTCCATAATAAACATAAAATAAAATTCAATACAAAGAAATGAAACTGGTAAAAAAATTTACATTTATATAAAAGATATTATAAAGGTGAGATACCTCGAGTGCAGCATTCGCTTCCTTAAGTTTATAGCATTGCTCTTCTCTCTCCTTTAAATATTCCGCACAAGTTTCACACTCCTCATCGAGCTCCTTGTATCTCTGACGGAGTTCCTCCAACTCTTCGGTACGTTGTTGCAGCTCCATCTTTGTTGCCTCCAACTCCCTGGGAGAGGTTAATTATAATCTAATACCTTTAAACGAGCAATTCTTGTAAATTTTTATTTATTTATTTATTCATACAGAAATCAACAGTAAATTAATTAGTTCAAATTTATATATATGTAGTAATTACAATATTTTTTTAACCAAGGGATTTCCATTATATAATAACCAAAATACATAAACATCCCTAGCAATGTGTTACCTAGGACTTTCTACATCTTATTCAATAAAAGTAATACATATAAGAAAAACAAAAATAAAAAAGTGCATGTGTATGTGTATGTGTGTTCTAGTAAGTGAGTACATTATATATGTATAAGTAGTATATTATAGTGATTTTTTGAGTATCAGTCGCGTGTGTTTATTGAGGATTGAATGTGATTCATAAGTTTACTTTTAAAAGCTGCGCTACTGTCAGAGAATATATCTAGATTAGATGCATGAAGATTGTATGAATGTGTACATCTATTCAACACTGAATTACGGGCATAATTAGACTTAGTTAAGCGTTCGTGAAAGATCCGAGGATTACGAGTCCGATTCGTAATAGTTCTCAAATACCAATTCTCTCTAATAAAAATGGACAATCAATTTTGTAATTTAATAAATTATATAAAAACAACATATCAGCAACCGAACGTCTATGTTCCCGGCTGAACATACTTAATTCCCTCAGGATTTCATTCCTATTCCCTATTTATATTTGTATATATCCAGGATCTCGGAAACAGCGTCATCTATTTCCGTGAAACTTAGTATGTAGGTAGTTTCAGGGACGATAAATCTCGATCTAGGTAGATTTCATTCATAGAAAACTTTTTAACTGAGTTTACAGGTAATCAAAAAATATAACTAGAATGTAAAGGTAATTTTCGTCGGCGCTGTCAAAACAAAAATAGCTCAGATGGTAATCGAGTGACAAGCAAAAAAAAAAATATATATATATATTTTTTTTTTTGATAAAAAATGATAATTTGTGAGACAAACCTAACAGTTTATTTTAATTTAAAAATGTTTTTTAATGATGCGAGCTAGGCTCGGTCCACCATGTAATATATATGTAACTGACCATGGCACACTGTGGCTCAGTTATTACACATTAAATTAAAATTAAAAAAAAAAAAAAAAACAAAATCAATTGTGGCACATCTGTGAGACATCTCATACAGTCGGTCCTACAGTTTTCTGTCAACAAACTAATTTTAAGCGCCATCTGTTCGACAACGATGAAACTTACAATTAATAACAATAATCATCATTGACAATAATTTAATTTGTTATTAGAAAATATTAAGGCGATTAACCGAGATATAAATTATCCTATATCTCTGGAGTTGGAACAAATCATACATAATTGCTAACTTTCATTAAAATTAGCTCAGTTGTTTTGGAGTTTATTGTGGACAAACATCATGACACTGGATTTTTATATATTTAGATATATGAATAGGCAGAGACTGACCATAAGTACATCTTCTTCCTGTCTCTTGTTCACTAGATATTAACGAGATTTGGTGTTTTTATAAATAAAATTAGGAAGTTTTTTTTTTCATTATTTCTCTATTCCTGCCTCTCGGTATCAGTACTTTTTACTGGATCAAAGTTATTTTATGTACATTGGATAACATGTATGATAATTTCCATGACGATCAGTTGAGTAGCTTATACGTGAAAGCATAGTAAGCAAATAAACTAAACTCACATTTATTACATTAGTAAGACATACAGAGAATTATATCACGTGAAAGGTTAGACAATCGCAGTATTCTAGGATATTACACTTTATGGTCACATTTAACACATAAAATAAGAATATCAAAACAAATACTAATAAACAACACAGAGAACTTTAGGTAAAGTTTGTTCTTAAAATTTCAAAAGTATGGGTAATAACTTAAATAAACCTAGGTTGAATGATTGGTGATAAAACCTGAGAGGGGCCTTCGATAATAAATCGGACAATAAACTCTTTTGTTTGTTCAAACTTGGAAAAATTATCCTTTGTTAGTTGTTTGGCTCCACTTTCACCTCACCTGATGCTGTGCTTTAACATAGACACTTAGAGGATTGAGTATAATTTTTGTATGTTTCTAGATAATTAGGTCAAATATTAAGTACCTATTTTTTTAATCGACTTAAAACGAGAATCAAGTGCAGAATGACCTCCATAAATAACACGAATATACTACTCTATGAATAACTTGCTATGTGATTATATTATAAAGATTTATATGTAGGTCTACTAATTAGCATCTCTTGACTATTTCCCATATATGCATTTCTAGACTATTCCTAAATCATATGCATTTTCTTTAGTTCTATATACCTATTATCTTTCCCGGAATGTTTCTCTAAGGCTCTCTGCATTTTGACCAATGTATTCTGCAGGTCTTGTTTGCTGTAACGTAACTCTTCGATTACTTTAACAAGCCTCTTGTTTTTATCCACTTCGGCGTCGTAAGACATGCGGTCTACGACCACGGTATGTAGTTTCGTCCAATCTGAAACGAAAATCGCATATTAAATCAATGAAGACTAGGATGTGAGAATATTCGAATTCATGAAATATTCGATAGAGAATAGAACTGAATAATTCCATTAGAGATTCGAACTATTATAATAACTCGGACTTTTAGAAATTTAGTACAATGTAATATTTTTTATAATATTCGTCTATCAGTCAAAGGAATTTTAATTAGACTAGTTTGAAAATTTATGTAAAATAAAGGTCACTTTGTAACTTATAAAATTATTTAATTATATGGAAAAATAATTGGGTAATGTTGTTTTCTTATAACTATTAGTTTGATAATTCTTCCTATTTTTTTAAATATTCGAATAGTTAGTCGATATGTATTGTATTGCTGATAGACACTAAGCAAACGCGTGTCTCACGAATCTTTGTAAATAAGAAAAATGCCATTCGTTATGACATTTAAAAGACAAGTACTTAATTATTTTGATTAATACATTTACCTTCATCGGTATTGACTGCTACGTGTGCCACATCGCGTTTAAATTCATTCTGATTCAGAATATTTGATGATTGCATTTTTTCTCTTAACTCAGCTAATTGAGCCTATAAATATAGAAATATTAAATTACACAAAAGGGCAGTGTTAATAAGAATTTAATGTGGTTTAAGAATTCACTATTATCTCTTTCAGCAATTACAAATCAAGATTGACGTATGTAGAGGCGTCATTTCACAATAACATCTCGAATTCTGAACTAAAAATTTGAATAGTTTAATATTCTTGACACACCTACATTTCGAGCGAACTAGAATGAGCACGACACTTATTGACATTTTAATTAAAGACGACAGTGGGAATCCTCTTTTTTTAAATTTTAAATTTTTATTTTTATCAGTCAATCTTCCAGATTATTACTGTCATTGTCAAGTAGGTAATATTACCAATGTCTTATAATAATGTAAATGCTCTCACAAGAACGGTGGCTCTCTCGTTAGAACTTTCCAGGGAATTTTCGTGACATCTCTTAATTCATGGTCCAACTTCACTTATGCACAATAATCAAACTATATTACGTAAAACGCCACCAATATTAGGCAACAGCCAAGCCGAGGTGTGCCGTGCACCCTTGAGCTGGTTGCCAAAATAAAATAGGCTGAGTGCTTTAAGCGCTCGCCTTAGTAATCCGGTGAAGCTGTTAAGACCTTGCTGGGTCAATAGCGTAGTCATTTCGAAAAAAAAAAGCCACCAATATTACAAAAATGGAGTAAAATAACGCAAGATTATGAATAAAATATAAAATTGTGACTACATGACAATGACTAAGATTCCACCAAAATCTCTAATTGTATAACACACCGTCTGGACCACTGCAGGCACGAATCAAAAGCTAAATTCAGAGGGTTCTTAAATCTCTGAGAAAAATTGTTAGGTTCAGGGAACAATATTATGGCAATGCTTGTCCACACTAATTGTTTGCTTGACGGTGATTCCTTGTTTTTTATTGTTCACTAAAAATATTCAACAACAATCTGTTACTTCACATTATTTACAACTAAATAAGGATAATGAAGGGTGTAGCCAATTATGCCACCAACGTGCGCGCGCTGCACAGTACGCAGCGTACGGTGGCACTGTGGGCAATCCGGGCATACCGGACGGTGTTATCGGCGGCGGCCTTTACGCTCGCCCGCTCCCGTCCCTGGGAGCTGGAAGCTGGGGTGCTCGCCGCCGTATACGAATTTACGGCGGCGAGGAAGAGTAGTGGGGAGCCTCCGGCTCCCAGGGAGATAGATGTTAAGAGGCGGGAATTGTGGGAGGAGGCTATAGGGAGGTGGATACAGGACCTGGCGGACGCGCGCTTCGGGACACACACTGTCGACGCCGTCCGCCCGGTCCTGCGGGAGTGGATTGGGAGAAGATGGGGCTCCCTGTCGTTCAGGCTGGTGCAGGTGCTGACCGGACACGGTTGTTTCGGGTGGTACCTGCACCGGATCGCTCGCAGCGAGCCGACCGCCACCTGTCATGAGTGCGGCGTTGAGGAAGATACCGCGCAGCACACTCTCTCTGAGTGTGCTGTGTGGGAGGTGGAGCGCCGCACTCTGGCGGCGGTGGTAGGAGAGGATTTGTCGCTGCCGAGCGTGGTCTCGTCCATGCTCGACAGCGAGCAGGCGTGGCAAGCAGTGGCCTCCTTTTGCGAGGAAGTCATCTCGCAAGAGGCGGCGGAGAGGGCCCGCGAGGCGGACCCCCTCAGCGGCCGTCTTCGCCAACGGAGGACCAGCAGGAGGAGGCGGCGCTTTGCCCAACTCCTCCTACCACCGTAGCCGGACCTGAGGGGATGTAGTCGGGGACTCATCCTCTCATTGCACAGGTCCAGCGGACGAGTGGGGGCAGCTGGCGTGTACCCAGCTGCCTCTCTATAGGTAGGAGCCCGGCGGCAACCTTCAGCCGGGTGGACCGTTGGGGCGGCTATTCAAGGGGAATAGCGGAGAACGATCCCTTGCCGCCTCAACATCACGGTCTGTCGGTACACCGTGGGGTTTTAGTCCGTGCGAGTCGGACATAACCCATCCTCTTCCCCGGGAGGGTGGGTATCCATAATGGATTTCCCCACGTAAAAAAAGGGTGTAGCCAATTACATACTTTAGTGGAAGAAACCAACTCAATATCTCTGTTCAACTGATTCCAAATGACTGACCATGTAATGTGTTTATGAATAACTATGGTAAATCTAGTTTTCTCACCTCTAATGCTGCTTTCTCTTCTTTCAGCCGTATGCACTGATCCTCTCTCTCGTGAAGATATTCCGCACAAGTTTCGCATTCTTCGTCCAATTCCTTGTACTTTTCCTTCAGGTCCTCGAGTTCTTCGAGGCATGAAGCGAGCTTATCTTTCAGTCGTAGTACGTTAGCATCGTTATTACTGGACGGTTCAAGATTCTTTGAAACGCTTAACTCATCAACGAACTTAGGAGATGGGTGATCTGAAAAACATGAGTGTATTTATAATACGTGAATCATTTTAATAACGTGTTAACCACCCTGACAAATAATATAAGATCAAATGATAATTTCAACATCAATCTATCAGTTCTGTGAATATTTTTGGAGATCTCCTGTTGTCTGCTTCAATTATAAACTCAGTTTTTGACATGGAGATTTTCTGTTTAAAACTTTTCACTTCTACGAACGATTTTTCTTTAGGTCTATACCTATGAAATTGCCGATCTGCAGTACTGGCCATTTCAAATCAAAATAATTTTTGTTTGGCTAAGAATTCTAATTTCAAATTAATTTTATTTTAAAAACATGGAATTTTTTTTTCATAAGTAGTCATTTGTTTATTGATTAGTGTTATATTTTCATCGTATTTCAATCTTTTTTGTCATCATGGATACGTTAAAAATTCGAGTAATTATGGAATATACGAGTACCGTCGTGGCAGCGACGCGACACATGCGGCACGCAACATTAACGACGTTTACGGAGCTAACACTACAAACCAACGCACCACCTGTTATTGGTTTGCTCGCTTCCATTCTGGGAATTTGGACCTGAAAAATGAACCTCGCGGTCATCCGAAGACCGTCAACAATGACGAATTAAAGGCGATTGTGGAAGCTGATGATACACAATCTACGGCTGAATTAGCAGCAGCTTTCGACGTTAGCGTCAAAACAATATTGGTCCATTTGCGTCAAATTGGCAAGGTAAAAAAGCTTGACAAATGGGTGCCCCGCGAACTTAATGATCGCCAGCGCGAAGTACGCGTCTAGACGTGCCTTGCACTGCTCAACAGACACACAAATAAAGGAATTTTGAACCGCATTGTTTCCTGCGATGAAAAATGGATTCTGTTTGATAACCGCAAGCGCTCAACAAGTTGGTTGGATCCTGGTTCAGCACCTAAACAATGCCCTAAACTAAAACTTACCTTTAGAGTGTGATGGTCACTGTTTGGTGGTCTAGCGCCGGTGTGATTCATCACAGCTTCTTACCAAACGGGGTGAGCATTACTGCAGCTGTGGACTGTGAAGAACTGAACACAATGATGGAGAAACTGGCACATCTCCAACCAGCATTGGTCAATCGCTTGTCTCCGCTGCTCCTTCACGACTGCCTCATACTGCACAGTAGACGGTCTCCAAGTTGCAAGAACTGGGGTTGGAAGTTCTCCGCCATCCGCCTTACTCACCAGACCTTGCGCCTACAGACTACTACTTTTTGCAGAATTTGGATAACTACTTGGCGGGAAAAAAATTCAATACCCAAGAGGCAGTACAAAATGCCTTTGAATAATTTGTTGCCTCACGTCCAGCTGATTTCTTTAAGAAGGGCATCAATAAACTGCCACTGCGTTGGCACAGATGCGTTGATTCCATGGGTGATTACTTCGATCAATACAAATAAAAAATACATGAAAAAAATTTGTTTAAATTTTTTCATACAAAACGACAATTTCATAGGTAAAGACCAAATATTTCCTTACACACAAATTTTGTATTTTAACTTTGTATTACATTCGGTAATCGATTTTTATTTACATACACGTCATGACTTCAGTATGAGAGAAAAGTAGATAAGTAGATAGACTTTTTTATTAATAGCTGTATTTTTTTAAATAAGGTTACACGCAGACAACGTCGCGGGAACAACTAGTATTTTTGATGAGTTCCATTTGCAGTGCATAATAGTATATATATATCCTATACCCCAGTATGCACTTGACTTAAATAAAAGATGTCATATTAAGTAAAGGACGCCGTTAGTGCGCGTGTATGTGTGTGTTATGTGCGTGAGTGTTCATTTGCGCGTTCGTGCGTACTTCGTTGCGCGTTTGTGCGTGCGTGTATGTTAATTTGCATGTGTGTACTTGTGTTACAAATATTCGTACTCTTACCAAACGACGGTGGTGTCTGTATGACACTCCTATGTAAATCGTGGGAACTCTGTCTGCGTTTCCGTGTCGCCTGAACACTGCCCGGCCTCGATGAATGTTCTTCATCTCTCTCGCTCTAAGCAATATAAATACTATGCATAAAAATGAGGACTCATTACTGTCACACATAATTCTAGACTAATAATGGTCACGAGCGATATATTTTTATTACCATATAGACATAAGGTATCATTCGGATGCACAAGATTTTTAGACTACAATTTTTAATTTTATAAAGTGCAAAATCAAACATTCTAATATATAGTCCCTTATCATGTGATTTGACAGTTGGCGGAGAAGAGCTACGTCTAACTAAGATCAGCTTACTTCGGTTTGTAAAGCGTTCTCTTTATTGCACAGCACAACCATTGCGATAGACAAAGATAACGCTATACGAAACCGAACTTAACCGACAAATATCTCGGTCTTCGCTTCGACCTGCCAAATCAAAAGCTAGATAGATACTGTATTAAAATACTAAACAAAATATATTACCTGATCAGTTCTCGATTGTAAGCTGTCCCGTCTGTAAATAATCAGATATATTGATTAGCAAGTATTTTTATGGATAAAAATCACTCGTCGATTGTATGTAAGCACTTCAGAAAATTTGCACCTATTTGGATAATTTTTGATATTTTTTGCTTGCCATAGTTAGAACAAGGTATGAAACAAAATGTTTGGTAAACCATAGGGAAAAGCAAAAAAAAATCATTACATAGCCATATTGTAAAGGAATGGTACGATCACATTATATTTATTAGTACACTTGCGCGTAACCGAGGCGGGTAGCTATTATTTAAATAAACCTAACTTTACTTTTCAGTAGATTTGATGATTAAAATTACTGCAATTGACAATGAATTGCAGATCTTCGATGAAATATACGACTAATTATTATATACATAATTACAATGCTTTTGTTCATCTGTTAATGTTATTGTTAATGATCTAGATTAGAATGTGTCTACTAGCCTAACAATTGGTTGCCTTTCAATTCATTTAATTAACATTAACCTATAACAATGGAGCATTATTAGGATTGGTTCTCTACTAAGCCAATAGTAATTGAGTATAGCTCCACGGTATACTCGTATGTATAGGCAATGATAAGTTATTAGTACAACTCACTTGATCAATAGTGTGGCCGATGTTTACATAATTTTGATATTGCAATAGAAAATTATTACTTACCCTTTGCTGAGTCTGACAGGTGTACTGCGGTTGGAATCATCATCAACGTCCATTAAGTTATTACTTTCTGAAATAACGACACTAACATTTAAGTTTTGTGGATTACAATCTAAAAATGGTTATAAAAGATAACATTGAAATCACCATAAAGGCATCGGAACAAGTTCGAGTTACTAATTAAAGAAAAAAAAGTACGTTAACAATTAGCTATCAACAATAATCTCTTTGATTTTAACACTATATTTAAGCTTTACTAGGGTTAAAATAATAAAAAAAAAAACAATGCCGACCAAGAGTTTGCAGGAAAAAAAAACATGCAAATTATTCATGTTTTAGGCAAAGATAATTATTGGTTCTAATTAATGAATGTTATTATTACTAGCCGACCTAGCGCCATCTATTCGACAATTATGAAACTTACAACTAATAACAATAATCATCATTGACGATTATTTCATTTGTAATTTAAAAATATTGGGGCCACAAATAGAAGTATAAATAAATCCTATTTCTCAAGTTCGACTAAATTATACATAAATGGCAACGTTTCATTGAAACTTACAATTAATAACAATAAACATCATTGACAATCATTTCATTTGCAATTTAAAAATATTGGGGCCACAAATATAATATAAATAAATCCTATCTTTCAACTTGGACAAAATTATACATAAATACCAACGTTTGATTGTCTTCAGTTGAGTACTTTCGGAGTTCATCATGGACAAAAATCACGACACTGGATTTTTATATATATAATAAATCTTATAAATAAATAATTAATACTTACGACCTTCGTCGGCAAACATTCTCTTCGAGTCGTGGAGACTCTGGCGTCGTCTTCGGGCAGACTCGACTATCCTATCTATCGACGTGCGAGTTTTCTGAGAACTGTGGTCTACAATTTCTAGTTCTGATATACGTACCTGTTGATCATAATCAAGTATGGTATAGTATTTCTGAAGGAGTATCTGATCTCTTATGTAGTATTTTTTTGTATAATTGTGAAAGGGCCCGTTGACTGGTCGTCCTATGTTTCAAACTTAGCAAAACCAGTAATAGTTTTTAATTAGGTAGTAGTGTTAGAATCTACAATGAAGTCCTATAGCATGTTACCGATTTGCCGAACAGTAAATTTAGGCGTCACGTAAGGCGGGTGTGGTATCAAAAGGATATTATAGAGTGGATCAACATGTGAATGATTGTGATGTCTGGAATTGACTGCTCTCTGTGCACCCACTAAAAACGATTATATGATGTATTGGAAATATATATGTAAGAAAGATGTACTCATTCTAGTTTCTTGCTGGTTCTCCTCGATGAGTAGGTTATTTTCCGAACCGGTAGTAGTTTTGACGTTCAAACTGCTTTATTAGGGCCTAAACTGAATAAAGTATTTTTGGTTTGATTTGATTTGACCAGAGATTAAAACTGATATGGTAACCAAGAGAGGGTTGATCGGCAGAGTACTACAAGATTAATATAATTTAAAAATAGCTTGTTATAATTAAATATAACAACGAATCTTTTTAATAAGTTTTAGCAAGCCGCGAGACTTATACATAGAACGCGACGAGGAATGTGTGAAATGGGGCAAGCGGTGTGGTGCGGATGCGCAGGAGAGAGGAAGTAAAATGAAAACATTGTTTACAAAGAAATTTTGTAAGCAAAGTATATTTTGCTTTAAATTGTTTTATCTTTTTGTCTGTAAGTAAACAATACAAAGTCGCAGTTATTCGCTAGTGCACGAATATAATTATCAAATATCTGGAGATATATTATCAGTCTTGCGATACAAATAAGAATACTTTGTAACTAGTAATCGGCTACAATTATTAAGACAATCAGTCAATAGTACACAGCCAATAATAATCAAGTTAGTATTGAGTATCCACTACTAGTCTATAGTAATTTAGTAAGGATAAATAATGGGTTATTTATGCTTAAAATGACATAGTACATTCACATGGTCAATAGTTCTGTTTCAACAAACATACAGATACACTTTAGGAAATTATGTCAAATAGAGCAGTGCAATTCATGAGTTTAACAATTTAAACTACTCACAGTGTAACTACTCAATATTTTTAAATTAAATATATTTCATCCTCATATGAAGTCTCGTAAACAAAATTTTATCATTATGAAGTTTAAGCTAACTATTTGTACTTACTTCCAAAGATTCCTTTGTTTTAGTCAGTTCTTCGTAATTATTTTGCAGTATCATATATTTGGCATTAATTTCTTCTAATTGCTTATCTTTTTCACCAATTACTAGATCTAATTCCTCCTTTTCTTTTCCAAGTCTGTAAATAAAACTCTATTCAATTTAGTACAGTTTATAAAATATTTTTTCCTGTTTTGTTTAAATTGTCAAACAATTTTGGTGTTGAGAGTTTTCATTATAAAAAGATAAATTACCTTGTAATAATTTTGTTTTGTATATGAGCGGTTTTTTCGTGAGTTTTGATGTTTCTCTCTAATCTGATACAATCTTGGCACTTAACTTCAAGTTGTTCTTTTAATTCCAAGTTCTGTTTGAGTAACGACTTAGCTTCATCTTTCAGGCTGTCAATTATTGAAGTGTTCTCTTTAATCGATTCCCTTAACACTAGAATATCTGATGACATTCTATCAAGCTCGATATTATTCTGTTTTATGGTTTTACTGGACACTTCTAATTTTAAAGCATATGTTTCTTTTTCTTTATTAATAAACTCGTTAGCTGTCTTCAATCTACTGTTATCCTCTTGTAATTCTTGAACTCTAGTTATAAGGTCACGAATAGTGTGTTCTTTTTCTGATAATGAATTAACAGTTGCCTCATGTTGAATAACATTCTTCTTCAAAATTTCAATCTCCTCTGTCAAATTTTCTACCAAATTTGAATTAACGTTGTTCTCCTCAACTTTACTATGATATACTTTACTTAATTCTTCTTGCAAAGTGTTTAATTCTTGATATTTGTTTCTCTCCTTCGTCAAAGTTACGTTTGCTTTGTCAACAGTTTCTAACAGTTCTCCGTTATGTGCTTTCAGGTTATCTATTAGTTTTTCTTTACAATCTAGAATGGTTTTTAAATGTTGTAATTCTTGATTAAGTTTCTCTCGGTCTTCAAGTTCAGTAGATTTATGGTTTAATAGCGTAGTGAGATATTCAAGCAGAAAATCCACCTTATTGTTCAAATATAATTCCGTACTGATAGCTTCTGAATCGACTATGTTAAGTTTTAGAAGCTTCTGGAAATGCTTTGATACAATCTCGTTGAGTGATTGCTCTTTCTTTATAATGTCTAATGTAACAGCATTACTTATCTCATAAATCTTTTCCTTTTGTGCTTTTAATAATTTGTACTCATTTTCTTTATCATTTAGTTGGTTTTTGAGTTTTGTCAAATCATCAAATGCAGAAGCAAGCTCAGATGTTACTTTTAACAACTGTTCCTGTGTATTATTGTACTTTTGCAAAGCTTCATTTAACTCACAGCCATGTTTATTAATGATGCTATCAATAAAGGAAAATAAATTCAGACTAGATAGTCCAAATTCTGTATCAATAATCTTTAATAATTTATCCTTGAATAAATTAATTATTTTCTCATTTTTGTTATGTTTTTTTAATTCTTCAGATTCTTCACTTATAATAATAATGTTGTTTTTTAATTGTAATATAACATGAGCCAAATTATCACTGGCCTTTTTCTTTTCTTTTAATTCTTCCGTGATTTTCTCATTTTGACAGTTAATATTAGACATCTTAATTTGTAACTGATTATACGATGTTTCGTAATCTTTTAACTTATTTGACAGATTTTCTATTTCGTCTCCATGCTTAGCAACTAGATTATCGTAAAGCAACTTCATTATATCTAAAATTTTAACTTTACTGTTGATATCAGTTTGTTCGCCAGTTATTTCAACATAATAGTTCAGACATTCCGTTCTTTCATTAAGATAGTCGTCGAATGAGTGCTCCTCAGGTATGTCTGGCATTATACATGTATTCATTTGGGGGCTTTTTGGTAAATATTCTATTGAATGTGTGTTGCTTGACGAATCTCCCATACTATCATCTAAGTCCATAGACATATTACTTCTCTCAAGATGGTTTTTAATAGTTGTAAAATTTTCCGTTAATTCCTTGCAATCCTCTTGACCTGCATATAACTCATTTTGTAAAGTACAAATTGTGTTAAATCTTGATGAAGTGTCTGAGTCACTGTAACTTCTATTGAGCTTCTGTTTTGTACGTGATCCCGAGATGGATTTAGCTTGTAAAGTAAGAATAGTATTATCTTTAATATCACACTGTGTACATCTTATGTCCTTATATTTATGTTTTTCCTTTTCTAATAGGTTACACTTTTCAGTTAGTTCTACATTTTGTTGTTTTAAATTATCCAATTCTTTACTAAGCTCATCGGTTTCAGAAATATTTTCCATAACCTGCGTTGATAGTGAAATATTTTCTTCTTGTAAAAATTGTAACTGCTCACATTTACTCTTTAGGGTTGCCGTTAGTTTAATGATTTCATTTGATTTCGTGTTGCAATCCTTTTGTAGACCATCTAATTTTTGTACTAACGTATCACTATTTGCAACTTCGAGCTTGAGATCATTGTATTTTCGTTCGAAATCATCTTTTTGTTTCGTAACTTCTGATAATTTTTCAGATATATCTTTGTGTTCTGATTCTATACTTTTTAATTCTATTTTAAATTTATCCAGATCTTTACATTTTTCACAAATATTGTTAAATTGTTCCTTTTCTCTTTCAATAACACTGATAATTTCCCTATCAGCTTTTTCTTTTGAGAACGTATCTACATGTTCACGTAATTTAATATTTTCCTCTTTCAATATTTCCATTAAACGAATCATATTCTCGTTATCGTTACTAAGAAGATTCATTTGTGACTCAAGTTCACTACTCAGTTTTATTTCATTAGTCTGACAAGAAACTTCACAGTACAAAGCTTGAGTTAAATCCAAGCAAGTTTGATCATAACCAACCAAAGTATTGTCAGCTGTGGTTAATGTTATATTAGTATCTAACATCAACAGATCACCATCATGTGTAGATTCGTTTCTTAATTTCTGTGGAGTATTCTTATTATCAAGTACATCTGGCAAGGAATATCTTTTAAGATTAGTATTTTGTGCGGCAGAAGTTAAACTGTTGTCTTTTAAAATTGCCAAAAGCTCGCATAGTTGTCTCTTAAAAGCTGGTATATCTCTTTGACAAACATTGTGAAAACGACTATGGTGATGCTGTAATCCTTTTACTTGAGAAATTAGGGATTTATTTTCTGCATAAGTTGTAGCAGTTAAGATTGACAGATTAGTTCTGTGACCGATTATTCTCTTTTGCAACTCGTAGATAGGTTCTAATAACAGTTGTACTTCTAAAGTCACTTCTTCCAATTCATTTTTTAATTTGGAATTTGTTAATTTTAATTGATTAATTGTATTTGTTAATTCTATTCTTTCATTTTGTAGCATACATAGTTGGGTTGACAATTGATCACACACACATTGCTTTTCTGGAGTGATTGCCCTTATAAGTTCAGTATCTGTATTTAATTGTGAATAAGTTACATTTTCAAGTTCACTGTCTCTAGGTTGTATGTAGTCAACTATTGTACTACAGCACAGAGTTAAAAGACTTTTCGGAGAATATTTAATCTCTATGGTAGATTCTGATATCTTCGCATGGTTCTTAAGAGAATAATCTTCAAGTGAATTTTCAGTAAGGAGCTTAATTTCTTCTTCAGTGTTATTTTTAATATCGGTACATCGCATTTTTAAGTTTTCGTTTTCTAATTTAAGCTCATCCATATGCTTCTTCATTGTTGTGTCCAACGTAATAAATTGCTCTTTCCAATCAGTCACTTTTTCAACCATTTGATTCAGTTCATCATATTTCAATTTTAATTCGTGCTGCAAGTGTTCTAGCAATGTATTACCAGTAGTTAAATCACCACTTAAGCCAAGGTTATCCCTCTGAATTGTTTGTATTTCGCTCATTAATTGAAGATTGTTTTCCTTAATCAGAGATATTTTATTAATTAAATTCATGTTCTGTATATTAAGTTCTTTAACTTGTTTTTGAGTTTCAGACAAAATTTCGTCATGATTACATTGCGGCGAATTTACATTTCTAGTCTTTATTATATAATCTATTATTTTTTCTAAGTTTAAGATAATTATTTCAGATGTATTTTTATTGTCAATCTCATCAGCAGATAAATTTGATATATTTAAATTATTACACAAAAAAGACAACTTTTCTAATATATTTTTGCATGTGCTATCTTTATCATTTAGAACCATACTGAGTCTCTCATGAAGGGAAATTATTTCTAAACATTTTTCATTTAAACTACTTTCCATTAATTTTAGATTAGATGACAACTCTAAAATTGTTTCTTCTTTTAATTGTAGCATACTTTTAAACATTTCTTCTTTCGATTCTAAAGTAACCGTTAAACTCTGTATATCTTGCTCCATGTTTGTCTTTGTTTTCATTAATTTATCTTCATTATCTTTTAAGACTGAAATAATATTTTCTTTGGACACAAGAGAATCCTTCAGACTTGAGTTTTCATCTTTTAAATTATTAAGTTGAGTTTGTAAAGTGGAATTTTCATTTGTTATTGCTTCTATATAATTTTTATTTGAATCTACTTCCATTGTCAAGTCTTTTAACTGTTGAGATATGTTTTCATTAATAATAATGAGAGATATTTTACTTTCTTGTAATGTATCTAATTGTTCATGGAGATTCTTTATTTTATCGCTATGCATATTACACATCTCGTTATATTTCTTTTGTAATTCTAAAAGATCTTTCATGGCTTCTTCCTTATGTGACATTATATTTGCAGCACTACCCTCTAAAACACTTAGGCTATTGCATAACATTTTAAATATATTTACAAAATTATCAATTACTTCTGGAACATCTTCAATGTCTCCAGTTAACATTCTAATAATATTTTTTAATTTAACTAGGACTACATTTGCTGATCGTAAATATTCTTGAGATGTTGCATCTTCTGTTTTAAGTTTAGAAATAATTTCGTCTTTTTGTTTATTATCTTCTTCCAAGTTTGTAATTTGTTTGGTCATATCATTAATTCTTTGGCCTAATTGATCGTTGAGCGACAACATTTTTTGTTCTTCTGCTTCAATGCTCATTTTCTGAAGTAACAGCAATTCGTTATTTTCTTTTAGTGTCGCAATTTCTTTGAAATTATTCTCATTTATTATTTTTAATTCATTATTCAATTTATGAGCAATATCTAATTCTCTTGTAAGATCTTGTTCAAGAGTGATTAGGTTGTTCTTTTCTGTAAGTAATTTATTTATTGTTGCAATGTTTTCTTTGACTTGATCTTTAAGTTTCTGAATCTCTTCATTTAACATTTCTATACACTTAGTTTTATTTTCAATATCTTGTAAATGTATGACGCTGGTGGCTCTCAAATCTGTTGTCTCTTGATTTCTTTTATCAAGGACTGCTTTAAAGGAAAATATTAGGTTCTTAATATTTTCATTATTTGTAAAAAAGTTTTCATCATTTGCTATCATCGCGTCTAATACAGTCTCATTTAAATTAATATTAGTTGTATTGTCTTTATTAGTTAACTGAATCTGCAGCTCATCCATACCTTCCACGTCTTTGTGAACTATTTCTAAATTATTTCTTTGGCTTCCTATAGCAGAGTTCAAGGTATCAATTGTTATTTTAAGTATGGAATTTTCGTTCTCCACATTTGTTAATTTTTCTTTGAAAGTGTCGATTTTAGTTTGAAGTTCGTGACTAGATTTCTCTAAGAATTCTATTCTTTCCCTTTGGGTAGAAAAATTTGTTTCTAATTCTAATATTCTTTGATTTTTAAAGTTTAACTGTGCTTGCAAATCTGACATTATAATTTTTACGTTTACAGATGAATATTCTTCATTTTGCTCATTACTACTACTTTCATTACTACTATTGATTAATGACTCTTTTGATATGTCCATAAGATTTTCATATTCTCTTTCGACATTTTTTGACAAATTACCTGTAGGAAAAATTGCATAGTATGAAAATAAATAAAACTTTTTTAGTACGTCCTAATTATTTCTGGTATAAAGTAGTTAAATTAGAAATGTTAACTTGTTGCAACAATTGTTGCATGAAAACCTTACCAGTAATATCTGTCTTTTTTACACTTTGTTCATTTAATAATGAAAGCAATTCTTCTTCTCTCAGTTTCGCTTTTTTTTTAAGAGTCTCATAACTGAATTCCCAGTCGGTTAATTTTATATTATAGTTATTACACTGAGCTTCTAAATTTGTCTGAAAATATATAAACGAACAAATCAAACGAATCACTAATGATTAACAGCTAATTACAATATGATAGGGCTGATGTCTATAATTATCATTCATCATTTTTTTTATATCATAGGATGTAAACGAACAGGTGGGTCACCTGATGTAAAGTGATCACTACCGTCCATAGAAGCCTGTAACGCCAGGAGAGATGCTGGCGCGTTTCCAGCCTGTGTTGGGGGAGAGGGAAGGGAGAAAGGGGAGAGGAGGAAAACAAGAGGTGGGCCTCCGGTGCTCTCATTGACCGAACGAAACGCAACGATGCAAGCACTGTTACTTCACGTCGGTTTTCTGTAAGAGGGTGGTACTGCACCAGACGAGCCGATCCATTCATGCTGAAGCCAGTAATAGCTTCAGCGTAGCTCTATTTATATTTGGACTAAAGTAAATAACATCCTTATGATTTATATGATATAATATAATAATTTGCAATGAAGCAGAAAGATAATATGGGCATTAATTACAATTTTGGCACAATAAACCAGTGAGTTACTAATAGAAATTATAATGATATATTTAGAACTTACATAATGCATTGCACTGGTTTAAATAGCCTTACCTTAATATCAGTAATATTTTTAATTTCTTCTTCAGATTTTTTTATTTTATTCTTCAACTGATTAATTTCTGTGTCCTTTATATTGCTTTTGGTAGTCAATTCTTCGATGTCATCTTTTAGTTTGATTATAATTTTATTATAATCTTCTAACTTGTCCATCAGTTCATGCTGTTGATAGAATAATATAAGAATTTCTACTCTTGATTCAATTTTTTCTTATTATTTGTATTTATGTTAATTTCACTAAAATTTTTACACTCGTAATTTTCTACAATAATGAATTTAGT
Source organism: Antheraea mylitta (assembly GCA_014332785.1). Lineage (NCBI taxonomy): Eukaryota > Metazoa > Arthropoda > Insecta > Lepidoptera > Saturniidae > Antheraea > Antheraea mylitta. The sequence goes on along the minus strand of JACEII010000017.1, from coordinate 5,435,975 downwards.
ATATTTTTGCAAACATATGAAAAACAATATACAAGGTGAAAGTTTAGACAGTCGCAGTATTCTAGGATATGACACTTCATGGTCACATTTAATATACAAGATAATATTATTAAAACAAATACTAATAAACATCCGAGAAAACCTAAGTTAAAGTTTGGTTTGAGACTTTCAAAAGTATAGCTACAAACATGTAAATAAAATAATAAGCCGAAGTGAAATGACCAGTGCCAAAAGCTATAACGTGTACCAGGTGAACAATTAGACCCTAGCAATATTTATGGAGGTTATTGTACACTCGATTCTTGTTCAAAATTAATAAAAAAAATAGGTGCTTAATAGTTGAACTTAAGTATTATCTAGAAAAGTCTAAAAATGATATGCAATCCAATACGTATCTTTGTTACAGCATAGTGTCAGTGACCCTTGAAGTGCAACTGAATCGTGAAGAAACGTGGGATCAACGACCAACTAACAAACAATAATTTTCCGAAGTTTGAACAAGAAAAGGGTATATTGTCAGTTTTATTATAGAAGACGGGACCGCTCACAGGTTTTGTCATGAGTCATTCAACCTAGGTTTATTTAGATTTGTATCCACACTTTTGAAATTCTTAGAATAAACTTTTTCTCTTTGTTGTTTATTTATATTTGTTTTGATATTATAATTTTATATGTTAAATGTGACCATGAATTATCATATCCTAGAATACTGTGAGTATTTAACCTATCACATATATATAGAAGAGAGTGAATTAAATAAATTATATACTATACTCACAACTTCAGGAGAGTAAATTTTCTCACGTTCAGTCAATTCCACTATGTCTCTGAAATTTTTTTCAGCTGCCTGAGCATTTTTTCTTAGAATACACGGTGGAGTTTTCGTATCTAAAAAATATATTTCTCAAATAAAATTAATACTTTATTGGTTATAATTTAATAAGTCGTTACATTGTTTTTGATATTATTAGATGCGGTAACCTTGATCACTCATCTATAAACAATATTAAACTAATTTAAACAAATACTATATAATTTTAATAATTCCATTTAAATTAATTCAGTATCAAACACAATATATATTTAAACATTGATGATGCTGTTTTTTAGACTTTCATTGCTTACTCTGATACTTATTATTATTTATTAGTAACATTACATGTAGTGGATTTGTGTTATTAAAAACAATTAAAAAAGCAGTCTCGTTTGCCCATTTGTATGGTACAAAAAATTTACAATATGTCTTAAACTATACTACATACTTTAAACATTACCTATATGTATTTTGTTATTTATATTACTTTACACCTTTTAAACAGTATTAAAATGTGGTACGTTAAAACAAGATATATAAATTAATAGCTATTTATTGTTAATTAAAGTGATCCACAACATTACATAATTTACATCAATCAGTCAGTGCAATCTTGAAAACCTTTGATCATGTCATAAATTCGTAGTTTTCTTGGTTTAGGGGCCATTCAAGTACTACGTAAAAACTAAAAGGGGGCTTTGATTTGCTTATGTTAGATGACATAAGACACAGAGTGATCTGGATGTGTCGGTCTGATATGTGACCAGTAAAACCAGAAAAAAAAGAGAAATAAGTGTTAACGTAAGCATTGGAAGAGTAAGAGCATTGCTTACTTTTGCTAACCAGGGGGTTAAAAATTGCAAAGATTCTGCTTATGTAAAAATCTAACTGCCCCTTATTTACATTGTTATGACGTTCATGTTTCACTGAAAAAATTACGTCAATCCAATTTTCTGTCACATGTCACCTATTTGACATATGTCAAATGTGACATATATTACCTTGACAATAGATTTATACAATGTAATCGAACCTCGAGTGATCGTAGGTAGTATTTTATACTCTGTGAAGTCTTACCGTAACATTTATGATATGGAGAACATGTTTGGGCGCTTGATTCGTCGTCACTGTCTAAAAAGGAAAGAGAACAATAATTAGGAAAATACAAAAAAAAATATATATGCATAAAATCTTCAAAATAAGACCTGGTAAGTTTTGTCATTTTTTTAAATACTCGTACAAGAGATAATTAAATCGAGTTTAAAAAAATAATTATACCCTTCGGTCTTTTTTTCTTTTGAACTTCTATCAATTCCTGAACTTGGTTCGATCTTGTAATAGGCTTTCTCTAATTATTATTTATTCTGGATTTTTGACAGTTTGGCCTGCAGTTTTCGAATCTCTAGTAGTATTGTGAAGACATATTACACTGAATTATTTTAATATGGAATAATATTTTAATACCTTTATACATTTGTATCTAATTAAAATATTCACACATTTTCAAAATATATTTTTCTTGATTATCTATAGTACGATTTTGACATACATTGAATGAAAATGAAGCATATCCTTTCATTTGAAACAAAAACAGTAAATGGAAGTATTTAATTCATTCATACTTTTTTATTACCTGAACAATCTTAATAATATTATATAAGGCACAAGAAACAAATTACAATTGTTAAGAATATTACCATCAGGTTAAAGATTCATACACTGATATGTGTTAACCCAAGATTCCACCACATATAACATTATATATACAAGTGTGTGTATACAAGTTATCAACGAATGACTCATAAAACGTGAGAGCCAGAAACGATGCATTTTTGAAAATAGCACATCTTGATAATTATAAAACGATAATTAATATCACTTACCTAGCACAATGACTTCGTCGTCAAAGTCTACTTTTTTTTTCCTTAAGGGAGGTGACACCGACCTGTACATTTCCTCTGGTAAACTTGTTAAATTACGCGGTTCTTGAATAGGAGCGAACTCGGAAACCCCGGGAATAGACATCGGACTGTAAATAAATTTATACTTAGATATTAAAAACAATTAATAAACTTAGGTACGGGGGAAAATGTCTGCAACTACAAATTTACTTACTAGTAACCATTTGCAGCTTCTTCAACTCAAGATACGATGAAGCATATTCTCGAGTAACATTTAGTCTTTGTTTGATTAAAATCAGTTCACTATATAAAGAATTATTATAATTTTAATGACGAGACGATTTAAGTATAAGAGAAAAGAAGATAAGTAAATGGATTGACTACATTCCGATGATTTTATTAATCACTGTTTTTTTGCATTAAGCTTCCACGCGGACGAAGTCGCGAGCACATCATTAATTAAATAAAGATTACAGTGTGTGAGAGAGAGAGTGTATGTGTGTGTGTGTGTGTGTGTGTGTGTGTGTGTGTGTGTGTGTGTGT
>JACEII010000017.1:5364766-5409323 GCA_014332785.1 Antheraea mylitta | reverse complement strand
CCCCTCCCTCTGTCAGTAAATTTTGCTGAAAGTTATACAAACATTGCAGAGTTCAGTTTCTACCAATGGCAGGCATTCCAATTTTATATGTATAGATTGTGCCAATGAACCAAAATAACAAACTAGATGAATGTGTATATCAGAAGTAATGAAAGAGAAGAAATAAATGTGTAAAATGATAAGAACAGAGCTTGTAGGATGTACAAGTTTGTGTGTGTACACTGAATTCCATACCTCATGGATATTTTGAATTGATGTGAGAATAAGTTAGATCAGTTTGTACAATGTGGAAAAACATATATATGCAATAGTTATCTGAAGATATTGCAATTTAATATTCACTTTTGAGACAATATCAGATGTAAGTTACTCTAGATCAGTGTTTCTCAAACTTTTTAGGCCATACCCCACCCCTTTTACATACTTTTTAACCATTTTTCATCACTATGAAAATGACAAAATCACTGAAATTGTTGAAAAAAATTGTTATCAAATCACAGAAAACCGACGTGAAGTATAAGTGCTTGCATTGTTGCGTTTCGTTCGGTCAGTGAGAGCGCCGGAGACCCATTTCCCCTCCCCTTTCCTCTAACCCCTCTGCCTTTCTCTCCATTTCTCCAGACACAGGCTGGTAACGCACATGCGACTCCTCTGGCGTTGCTAGTGTCTATGGACAGAGGTGATCGCTTAACAACATGTGACTTGCTTGTTCGTTTGCCTCCTATATGATATATAAAAAAAAAAGTACGTGAAATTTCAAAACATATAATGAAAACTTACTTGACAACTCTAATTATCCAGTTGATATTTTGGTAACGTCAATCGAAATTATATGTAATAATTATTTACAGCATCATTTTTAAGAATCTGCCTTTCTTGTTAAATTTGTCACCGATATTTAGCATTGCATTTAAATAACCCAAAGCAAAAGGGTTAAAGTCGTCCGTTTTTAAATGGCCTCCCTGTGTGGGGTGTAGGCGTCATGTTGGGAAACACTGTTCTGGAGTCTATTCAGGTTATCTTCAGTTCAATCTTAGGTCACATAATTCAATACTTCTTTTTACAATTAAATCCTTCATGTCATATGCCGAATGTTGGAGAGATTGTTATTGTAGTTTCAGTCTTAACCATAATGTAAAACAAATATATGGAAAGACTCCGTCTTGTGTTTGGTACTTTAATATCTTTGAATACAGATAGATATAATTTTTTGTGTAGTAACTTCAAAAGCTTGATATATTATTATTCCAGTATTAATACAATTTAACTCAAATTGAACAGGAGGATACTTAATAGTCACTTTGTAATTTTATTAATTGTTTATTATTACTAAAAGTATTGTTGCATTGATTTATTTTATTTTTAGATTCTATAGTTTATGAGTTTTCTGTTCCATTGTATCATATTTGCAATTACCTACTATTATTAATATGATTTTAGAAAAGAATTAGTCCCCATACAAAGGAAAATAGAGAGACGTGAAAGAAGAAGAGAAGAAAAGGCATTGGTAGCTGCAAGAATAGACAATGCTATAGAGAAACAGTTGTTGGAAAGATTGAAGAAAGGAACTGTAAGTAACATACTCGGATCAACTCTAAGGGAGTTCATTTCGCGCCTATAATTAAAAAAAGATTTAACTCCAAATTTATCATTATGAAGTTTTCTCCAGAAAGTAAATTAACATTGCGAGGAGATTACGTTCAACAGCCACCTCAATATGATCAAAACTACTGGTCTCTTTTTCATATAAACCTGTGTAAAACTTATTATCCAAAGATAGTTAATAAAGTCAGGTAAAATAAAATAAGTGCATTAATAAAAAGTAATTAATAATTATTTAATTTACTTCAAAATTAATTAATTCAGATTTATGTCATCTTATTAAAAAACTAATGTTTTATAAAAAAATGAATTAACTACTAATTATTTTTAAATGCTTGTTTAGATGTCTTTATGATACAAATGAAGATTTTTATTTTTTTTTGTACAAAGAACTAATAGCAATATAATTGTACTACTTATACCTATTTTTATAACTGACTTAGAGTACTTCATTTATTTCTAAGAAACACATTTTCCCACAAAATTGCACTTTTTAGTTTTTTTTTTATTCAATGTGCAATTTGAATTTAGATCTTTCTATATATTTAAGTAGATATTATAAAAATGTGTTTTTTTAAATAACACCCTTTTAAGCAAAAGTATATGGAGTAAATGTAGTAAGGTTTGAAGAATAAGTTAATATTTGGTATATAACATAAAAGTTTACTGTACTGATATTTAATGAAATTATTTCCTCTCTAAAATATATTTTTGTGGGTAAACTAAATATACAGATTGTAGTGTTTATTGATGTTTATAAAACTCTTTATTTATATCTAAATATAATGTATAACCTTTCAAATTTACAGTATAATGATATTTACAACTTCCCACAAATGGCATTCGATTCGGCACTAAAAGCCGAGGAAATATCTGGCGAGAGTGAAAGTGAAAGGGAAGAGGATGATGAGGAAGAAATTGAGAGGGAAATCGAACCTGAACTTGAGAAAGAATTGGAGAGAGCTGTTGAGGACACTGACCAGTTTGTTGAAGGTGACAGTGATATGGACAGCGATGAGGTAACTACTCATATTTGTTATTATCTGTTGAGACATTTATTAATTCTGATAACATTAGTAATATATATTTTGATTGGTCTCATTAGACCAGCCATTTCCCATTTTTTACTGAAATATATACAGTGTAAATGCATTATAATGAAAAATTTCCTATAATGTAGAATTTAGTTCAATTTGTATGATTTACCACAAAACCATTTATCTGTTCTCTTTCCTCCATATAATGAAATTTTCTGCGACGAAAAAAAAATGCAGAATCCCTTGAAATTCGTTATAAAGAGTTTAGACCGTATTTGTGTACAATGTCTCAATATAATTCTTTTCAATTTGCTTTTCAATGAGATCTTTTATTCGTATAAGTGTACATATATCAGTGAGGCTGAGATTACTTCCTACAATGACACAAACTCACAAACTTTGTCTCTTAATAATATTAGTATAATGTAGAGGCAATATTCATGTTGACTTTATGGAATAGGATTTTGACGCCCATTTAATACTAAACTAATTTATCAGAGGCAAGTACCACGGTATTATCTAAATCTGGGGCCGAAGTCTACTTTATATAATTTCAACTTTTGACATAGTTTGTTTATTTTTATTTCTAGGAAAGTGACTCAGGAAAGAAGGAAAATGTCGACGTTGATAGTAATTTCGAATCTGATACGTCTGATATTGAGGTATGTTAATAAAAATTAAATCATTGAATTACTTGTAGGCCACAACCCAGTATAGCTAAGGTTTACCGTGTTTGGCAACATGTTACCTAGTTTGTTAAGTGCTTTTTGAGTTTGCCACCAATATTGGTGGAGCTGTAAAAGCCCTTTAAGTTAACATGGTTAGTAATTAACAAACAGAAATACAAATTTTTGATGTGAAACATATATAGGCGCGGGTAAACCTGATTATTGGCTTGGCGAGATGTAGCGATACAAAACACGAACTTTGCACTATTAACGAAATACTCAAAAAGATTTGCAACCCTATCTGTATAAATATAAGATTAGAATTATTTTGTCGGTCACTTGTTCTAATAGTGTTATGCGGCAAGCGCCGACAACCTAGCACCCTTTGATAAATGCCGCCAACATACCGCGCTTGTTTCTAGTTGAATTTTTGTATTTTTTATTCAATAAAAATGAATATTTATGTAATAAAATAAATAAACAGTCCTTATCTTATGGAACAAATTTGTAATGTTTTAAGTGTTTATCATGCCATAACTGATTCCTATCATAATCTGCTGTTTTAGGCATATAACTTATACAAAACAATTTCGACGTTTCACACTGCCAGGCGTCCTGTGTTTCAGTAGTGTTTTACCCTTAAAACTATTCTGATAATACGTAAAGTTAGCAATGTCTATAAATATATCTGTATATTTATAATTTGTAACGCCTTGTAACTTTGACGTTACGAATTATATATATAACTCCAATCTGCTATTTTGCTATATTTAGAGCAGTGCTTCCAAAACTTTTTAGGCCATGCCCCACCTTAACATTTCTAAAAAATTTAGCCCTCCCATACATAATTTTAAACCTTTAAAAATTGTTTTGTTCCCTTAAGAAATGTAAATGATAAGTTTTAGGAAGAAACCACTATGAAATTGTTATCAAAACAACGCAAGTAAAATTTCGAAACATATAATGAAAACCTTATTTGACTTGACGACTCTAATTACCCCGTTAATATTTTGGTAACGTCAAACGAAATTATACCTAATAATTATTTACAGCATTTTTTTAAAAGAATTTATCTTTTTTCTTAAATTGGTCACCGATATCTAACATTGTATTTAAATAACCCAAAGCGAAAGGATTAAAGTCGTGTCGAGACCATTTTTAAATTGCCCCCTCTGAACTATCAAATTACCCCCTTGTGGGGCGTGGGCCCCACGTTGGGAAACACTGGTTTAGAGCAATTACTGCTAACTCTGCGTAACTTGTCAGATAGTTCATTCTTCTATTGTTTTGTTTAAGGATCATTCGATTAGGATTTATTGGTTTGTGATTATATATTAGATGATTTGAATTGTAATATTTTCAGGATATCGCAGAGACGATGGTTCGAAGGAAGAAGCCTCGTGTTGAAATTGAGTATGAAACTGAACCAGTAGCGAGTGTGTCGAAAAAGAAAATAAAACATTGACCAATTCGTTGCGTTTTTATTCATGCCTTGTATTACTTCTCGTGATATTTAATCGGTTTTAAATATATTTATTTTATCAGCAGAAAAGAATTGTTTAATTGATCTTGTTATACAAATATATAGCCTAGCTCGGTTCTTTAAAAAACGTTTTTATATTAAAATAAACTGTTAGGTTTGACTCAAAAAATTAGCATTTTTCACTTAAAAAATATTTAAAAAGATGTCTCTTATGACTATAATAATAAGATTATTTATTTAATTAAAGTTATTTGTTAGATTTGCCTTACAAAATTATGATTTTTTATAAAAAAAAAAAGTATATACACTCGGATTCGAACTGGGATCGGATTCATACTCTAGCTATATTTTTTTCATTGCCAGAAATCTCAATTAAAAAAGTTTTCCATGAATAGAATCTAGCTAGGTCGATTTATCGTCCCCCAAAACTACCTATATACTAAGTTTCACGGAAATAGATGACGCCGTTTCCGAGATTCTGATTATATAAAAATATACAAGAATGCTCGTTTAAAGGTGTTAGATATAGATATATTATATATTCGTATAAGTCATTGGTCAACAAAAATTGGCGAAGAAAATGTCTTGTCTCATTTGTTATCTTTATCGATAACTTAACAATTATGTACCACCTATTACTCGTACATATTTCACAACATTATTAACAAATTATCGACCTCTTCTAACTGTATAAAAACGTAATAAATTCACCATAAAATTAATTAGACAAAGTTAAATAAAGCTTATAAAAATCAAATTCCAAATAACAAAATGTAGGTTTCAGTAGTTAAGTACAGGAAACTACCGAATAAAAGCTTCTTCCCAGGGTCAAATTATATATTAGCTAGCGTGTTTGGCGGACGTTATCTCGCCCTGTTAATACAAAAAGTTTGACAAATTATTCACCTAGATCTCATGAATAACTTTTATTTACTGGTGAAAACCGAATGAAAATCCGTTGAGTAGATTTTACGTTTATCTTGAACAGACAGACAGACGTGACTAAGGACTTTGTTTTATAATATTCAGTGATACGCGAAATATATTATATTACAAAAAAGTTGTGGATTAGAATTTAAAAGCCCTTCGATAAATAGTATCACTTCAACGAAGTGATCCGATTTTTGAAAGCGTTTAGTTTATTTTCCCGTAGATTTATATCTGTAATACATGTAAGTATTTATGTAAGTTATTTATAAATATAAGAAAAAGTTTATGTAATCTAATGCTGTCGTAAAAAGGAGTTATCGGGCATTTACTTTAGAAAAGCTCATTAAATATTATGAGATTAAAAATTAATAAAGAATTGTACATGTAAAATGCTTAAGGAAAAGGCTCATATGGTATCTATTTTTCTCTTAAAGATAATTCACAGTCATCATTTTATTTTTTTGCAAATTAAAATATTGGTTGTATGCAACGTTAATACATTGCACCCTTTTCAATCCGGGGCGTGTCGCCAGTGCGTTAGGTATATTTTGCTTATGACGAATATTATCACTGTGTTTACATATGTTATTGAATTATACAAACATTTCCTTGGTATGACTCTTTTCTTGAGCCATTCTATCCAAAATGACTTATGCGAACAGCTCCCTAAGTATACGACATTGTTTTAGTCCAGTCCAAAAACTTACTACAAATTGGGCGGTAACATTTAAAAAAAAAAAATAACTTAAATAGAAAAGTTAGACATATGCTGTCATTGATTTTTTTGTAGGCATTATCAAGCTCTACAACTTTACTCTAGAACTCAATCATATATCTCTCATTATTAAGGCAGCGTTCGTAAGAAACATTTTCGTTCGACCGTTTTATCCGACTTACTTTGCAAATCCGACTACCACATAAAAAGTCTTTTCATTTTGCTGGTTAATATATAATCTATGACACTTATAAATAATGTGGCTTTCTATTGATAAAATAATTTTTAAAATCGGGTTAGTAGCTCTTATGATTACCCCTTTTTTTTTTAAGTGGGGAAATCCCTTATGGATACCCACCCTCTCGGGGGAGAGGATTGGTTATGTCCGACTCGCACGGACTAAAACCCCACGGTGTACCGACAGACCGTGATGTTGGGGCGGCAAGGGATCGTTCTCTGCTATTCCCCTTGAATAGCTGCCCCAACGGTCCACCCGGCGGAAGGTTGCCGCCAGGCTCCTACCTATAGCTGGGTACACGTCATCTGCGCCCCCTCGACCGCCGGATCTGTGCAATGAAGGTGTAGGGACACAATGTAAGCGTGTAAGGCAGAGTGCATGGTAAGCAAATAATTATATGAGAGCGCGACGTATGAACGGCGAGCCAGTTACTGCGCGCTGGCCCGCACGAAAGGCCGTAGACACGGGGTATATCAAAAATTAAACAACGCAAGTTCACGATTGCATTTTACTTAAACAATCCCATTCGTGAGGACCTTTTACAGCCAGCAGGAGCAGTACTCATTCGGAGGTCAAACATCTAAACGGACGACTTCCAAAAAGGGATGAGCCCCCCGACTACATTCCCTCAGGTCCGACTACGGTGGCAGGAGGAGTTGGGCAAATCGCCGCCTCCTCCTGCCGGTCCTCCGTCGGCGAAGACGGCCACTGAGGGAGTCCGCCTCGCGGGCCCTCTCTGCCGCATCCTTTTGCGAAATGACTTCCTCGCAAAAGGAAGCCACTGCTCGCCACGCCTGCTCGCTGCCGAGCACGGACGAGACCACGCTCGGCAGCGACAAATCCTATCCTATCACCGCCGCCAGAGTGAGGCGCTCCACCTCCCACGCAGCACACTCAGAGAGTGTGCTGCGCGGTATCTTCCTCAGCGCCGCACTCATGGCAGGCGGCGGTCGGCTCCCTGCGAGCGATCCGGTGCAAGTACCACCCGAAACAACCGTGTTCGGTCAGCACCTGCACCAGCCTGAACGACAGGGAGCCCCATCTCCTCCCAATCCACTTCCGCAGGACTGGGCGGACGGCGTCGACGGTGTACGTCCCGAAGCGCGCGTCCGCCAGGTCCTGCATACTTATGATTACCCCCTACAACCTCACAAACTTTGCCTGTTTATAATATTTATATATAAATTTCTTCTGTACATGTGTATGTCACTGAACTACTCTTAAACGTCTGGATCGATTTATATGAAATGTACTGTGCGTGTTTCAGTGGATCCGAGAATTTTACTATACTGTAGTATACTTGTGCGGTGTATAAAAAGGTCTATGAAGTTTGCAAATTTGTTACGTAGTGAAGTGAAAAGTGTACAATATTTAGGGTCTATAGATTTTACATTATTATTTTGTTCATCGTGGATTCTTTTGTTCGTCGTGATATCTTTGATATGAGGGGTGAAGTATAATATTTTTGAAACGTGCCGCATGTGAGCGACAAACATCCCTGTTATTGTGGCCATAACTTGTAATATGACGCAGTTTTGTTTGTTCCCAACAATATTGTTTACCGTTAGACACGTGTCGTAAAATATTACTGTTTGTGGCTGTGTAACTTTCATTTTATTACTTACAAGGTTCTTAGATTAAGTGATGTTAATCTCAAAACCGATTTCGGGCTTCAAAATGCAATTTTTAGTTTTAAAATCACTCGTGTAAATTGATTGTCAAAGCTTCCTTAATGTAATACAGATTGAAATTGAAAAGATATTAAAAAATAGTAAAGTATAAATAATAATGATAAAATTCTATTAGAATTATAAATATGAATCAAAAAATAATATTTATACATTTAGTTTATTCTATAATGTACACGGTAAAAAGATCCAAATATCTATACTATAATAAAACTGTAACAAGTCGAAATCTGTACATTAAATATTTTTTGAAAATTTTAATCAGAGTAGACTATGTTATCGATATAGAAACCAAATATAATCTTTTTACAATTTTTGTCTGTCTGTCTGTCTGTCCCTGTGAACACGCATCACTCAGAAAGTACTGAACCAATCTGGATGAAATTTGACATAGTGATAACTAATATTACGAGATTACATCAAATATACTTTTTGTCCCGTAAAACGCAAAGGGTTCTCCAGGATAAAGGATTTAAAACCTGAAAGTACTGAACCAATTTTAACGAAACTTACACAAGTGATAACTAATATTACAAAGCTACATCCAGGATACTTTTTGTTCCATAAAACGCAAGGGGTTCTCCAGGATAACGAAAAACAAAAATTTGTAGTTAACGTAACTAGACTTTTTTGCGACACCTTAGTACAAGAGCCGGCAACGTTGGAAGAACAAGAATTTTAGAATCGCTGGTTTTTAAATATATCAATATATATTTTTTTGTATCATAGGAGGCAAACGAACAGGTTGGTCACGTGATGTTAAGTGACCACCACCGTCTATAGACACTAGCAACACCAGGGGTGTCGCAAGTGCGTTGTCAACCTGTATATGGGGGAGGGCGAGGGTATGGGAAGGAAAAGGAGGAAAGGGGAAGACAGGTGGGCCTCCGGCGCCCTCACTGACCGAACGAAACACTACAAGACAAGCACTGTTATTTCACGTCGGTTTTTTATGAGAGGGTGGTATTAGCCCGAAAGAGCCGACCCATTCATGTTTAAACCAGTAATAGCTTCAGCGTGGCTCTAACACCTACACAAATTATCAATATATCAATAGACAGAATTTAGGACACCTGGTAGCCGGTTAAAGTTGTATTTTTAATGCGCATTTTGATTTATCAATAACTTTAGGAACATTTTTTTTCAGTAACTTTTAAACGCAATTAAAAACATTAATTTATCACAGACAGACACGTTTTTTTTTTTTTTATAAACAATCATATACTCGTTGATATATTTTATGAATAAAAATAATTAATTTCAAACCAATTATTTTTTTTTAATAGCAAAGAACACATTTCACTTTATCAAACATTATGGATATTAAGATTTCACCATTGAAACAACGATAAACGTAAACGTATGACTTAGGACTGACACCATCTTACACATATGTGTCGATAACATACGCTGCCACAATTATCGATATTTTTATCGTGCAGCCAGTACTGCACTAAACTATAGCTATAGCTATATTCTATACACATATTATTTTTATAGTAATACATCGGTCTAAGCATTGAGTAAACAACTGAAGTAGTCTGAAAGATGAAATTTGTACTTATTTATATCTAAATATAATAATAATAAAATTACTGATATTCCAACATAGTTTAAGATTACTTTTATTTTTATTTCCAAAAAATAACATCAAGCACATTATTGTCAATAACAAAAATGTCTTACAATAATAATTCGATTGTAACTCTTAGACAATAGTTACAAGCAAGTGACAGTTGACGCTTCGACGCCATGTTTGACGCTTCGACACGGTGTTCATATATTTTTCTTCAATACGATGGAGTATAAAAAGGTTTTAATACAAGTTGAAGATAGTTATGATAAAGTAAGCGGTAGAGATGTTTATTTAGTTTTATGTAGGTTAGTTTTTATCTTAATTGATCCTGGTAGATGATGCTATGAACGGGTTCTATGTTTATTTAAAAAAAAAAATCTCATATAATCTGGGTATATGTTTGATTGAGTCCGTGGATAGTTTGGATTCAATATTGGAAGCGGTAGTTGGGGCTGCAATCGCATTAGTTTTGGTTGTACGGTTGGTTGGTGTGGTTAGACGGGAGTCCGATTCTCGCTTCCGTGGGGTTCGGACGCGTGCGCTCTTATCGTGTTTTCGACGTGAATTTTTATTCGTGTTCGTTTCCGATATTTCGTAAGTGTTCGCGACGCGGTTACGCGGCCGTGTTTTCACGTCGAAAATTGTTCGGTATTTCGGTACGTCTTTATTATCACGTTTCTTTGCGTCGTTCAAAGGAGTCAATCGAAAGGCGTTCTTTTCAGAACGCAGCAAACTGCACTTTTCGGTGCAATTATAATCGCACTTTTCAGTGCGTCCTGCGTGTCTCCGTGTGCTGCGTGTCGCCGGTTCGCGTTCCAGGGAGTCCAGCGCTTCGTGGTTCGAGCACCGTGTCGCCGGGCAGCCGAAGAAAGAAGTGTTAGGGCCTCCCCCTAGGCACTGTAGGTCCCCTGTGAGGCATTGCACTTCGCCCACAGTTTCCTTTTGGCCCGGACTCCGGAGTCCGTTAAATTCAAAAAGGCGCGCCCCCCTGCCCCTCTGGCAGGGAGGTTTTACATGTCTTCCCCCGCCCCGCACCCCTCCTCAGCCTCCGATATGGCCCACCTCACTTCCGAACAGCGCGAGTCTGCGCGCTTTCGGAAGTTCATATCGAAATTCTGTCCCGACATAATCACTGAGTACGACCGGTTCTGTACTCAGATGGAAGATTACTTCCGGGGCGGTCCAGAGCCCACGCTCGTCTCCGCCACGAAAGGGAACCTCGAGGGGAACTCTTTCGCGGCACTCCTGCAGGAGGACCTTCAGTCCTCCGGGAGTACCCTCCCTGCCCCGACCTCTTATCGCTCCTCGGATGAGGAAGGCTCCGAGATGGAGCAAGACCCCCCTGCCGGGAACGACGGCTTCACCGTCGTCTCCCGCAAGTCCAAACCGCGCAAGAAGCGCGCCAACTCCGACTCTGCCTCAGACTCCGAGGGCCCTCTGCCCTCGAAAATCTCGAACGTCCGTGGCACGAAAGTGCCAATGACGTCAACCACGCCCTCCGTTCCGGCTCCCTCGCAAGCTGCGAGTCCCGCAGCTTCGAGAAAGAAGCCCCGTCCCCCGCCACCCGTCACGATCCAGGACAAGGCGTCCTGGCTCGACATCTTCGACCTCCTGAAGGAGGCCGAGATCCCCATAGCCTCTGCCACGAGTACCCGTACGGGTATCCAGGTGAAGGTTAATTCCTCCGACGCCCATCGCGATCTTACACGCCTTCTGCGTGCTAAAAAGATCGCATTTTTCACATATGCGCTCGAAGAAGAGCGCATGTTACGCGTAGTGATACGCAGAGTCCCAGCCCAGATTTCCGTGGATGATATCCACGAAGACCTCAGGGAACAGAGGTTCCCGGTCCGTGAAGTCCACCGCATGCGTTCTGCGCGCAATCGTACGCCCTATGATATGGTGCTCGTTATTCTCGAGCGCAATATCGAGGGCAAAAAGATCTTTAATATCTCGACCCTCTGCGGCCTCTCCGGCGTCACCGTTGAGCCGCCGCGTAAGACGTCCGTACCCTCGCAGTGTCACAACTGCCAGGAATACGGACACTCCGCACTTAACTGCTACCTGAAGCCCAGGTGCGTTAAGTGCCTAGGCGAGCACTCCACTTCGAAGTGCTCGCGCACCAAAGACTCGCCCGATCCTCCGAGTTGCGTCTTGTGCCGCGGCGTGGGTCATACCGCGAATTATCGCGGTTGTCCCCGCGCCCCGCGTACAAGACAGCCCCGTTACGCGAGGCAGGTTTCGCCCTCCAGGGCGCCTGCGGCGTCTACCCGCCCCCGCCCCCCGCCTCTCGACTCTCGACAGGCATTTCCGAGCCTGCCGCGCGCGTCACGCGCGCCGGCAGCGTCCGCTCCTGCGCCTAACGCAGCCCCTCTCCCCGCGCGGGCCCCTCAGGCCCCGTGGTCGCCGCAGATCGCAGCTCGAGTCGATCCTCGACTCCAGGTGGCGAAGCCTTCACAGGCTGACCCCGCTGTGTCCCTCTCCGGCATGGACTGGTCCGCCCAGTTATTAGTCTTCCATGAGATCTCCGAGATCTCAGCCTACGATGAGGTCGCGAACGACCCCAAACAGGGCCCCATTCGCACGATCGCGAAGTTTCCCGCCGTTGCAAAAACGATACAGCGGTTGGCCCGTGCCGCCGTCGCGAAATAATAATAATTTTCAATATAAGAAAGAGTAAACTCGTATGTTTACGTCTCTCTTCCCCTTAAAAAACCGTTAAGTAATAATAACACTATTCTATTTTTAGATCCCGACGCCGGCGTCGTTCGCTTAAACTCAAAATTAGATCTCTTTAAATTTTCTGTGGCCGGCCACATCGCGACTCTCTGTCTCGTGCGTCACAGGCAGAGAGCTCTCGTTTTATTACCCGCACACTATTTGTTCGCGTATTCCTGGCAGTATTTTTGTCCGTAATTACCCGGGTAATTGCAAAAATATTGTCTCGTGATACAGTACTCACCCACATCGATTTTACACATACATAGTTATTCAGACACGCATCTAACACACTTGTAGAAGGGTTATTTTGTGAAAGATTTTTTCCCTTATCGAACTGAATCGAGTAGATTTAGTTTACCTCACTTCGAATTACATGTTGTGTTCTTGTATCATGCAATTTTAATTGCATGATCCAAGAATGGATACATGTATAGCTTAGCATAGTTTAGCTAGGTCAGATCGGGTTTTTCAAGGTAACGGCCAAGCCGAGGTGTGCCGTGCACCCTTGAGCTAGTTACCAAAATAAAATCGGCTGAGTGCCTTAAGCGCTCGCCTTAGTAGTCCGGTGAAGCTGTAAAGACCTTGCCAGGTCAATAGCGTAGTCAGTTCGAGAAAAAAAAAAAAAAAAAAAAGCATTAGTTTTATTTAATTTTTTCGCGTTTAAAAATACAATTGAAACCAGTGATAACCAATTTCGTGCAGACGTAGTTGCACGGGTCAGCTAGTACTTAATATAATGTGATACTAAAATAAGTCATTATCATCAACCTTTTTTTTTTTTTTTTATTAACGTGGGGAAATCCCTAACGGATACGCTACCCTCCCGGGGAAGAGGGTAGGTGATGTCCGATTCGCACGGACTAAAACCCCACGGTGTACCGTCCGCCGCATGGTAGGGGCAGCCAGGGATCGAGCATGCTCACTGACCTGAAACTGCCCCTGCGGCAACCTGGCGAATGAACGCCAGGCTTCGCCCTACTATAGAGAGGCTACTGGGTACACGACCAGCAGCCTCCCCTCGTCAGCCTCACCAGTGCAACGAGGAGATGGGGGGCCCCGCCCCATCCCCTTAGGTTTGGCGACGGTTTTGGGAGGGTCGGGCATTACGCCTCGCCCCTCCCGCTGCCCTTCTTTGGCGGAGACGACCACTTCTGAGATCGGCCTCCCGGGCCCTCTCCGCCGCCTCCTTCTGTGAGATATTATCATCAACCTGTAAGAGACCCACTGTGGGGCCAAAGGCTTCTTCCCGAAGGAAGATATAGACGTAATCACCACGGCAGCCCACGACGTATTGGCGATTTCAAATTCTGACAAATCCACAGCTCTATATTATTCCCAGATACTATTTAGTAATACAAGAACAATTCTCAGGTTCAGGTTTTCTCACGATGTTTTCTTTCGCCGTCAGCCGATACTTTTACTAATTTAAATTAGAAAATGTACACGAATTCCGAAAAATTCGTTAGTACATGCCAGGGTTCGAACCAGAGTACATCGAAATAATATTCCACCGGTCAAACCACTAGATCACCACAACTAAGAAAAGGATTACCACAAATAGATAAAGAATATTCTGACAAGTACATAAGGATTACTCTATATGAGTCGTGCCTTCTCTGTCCTAGAAAAGACTAGGCGGTCTGTTTTTTTTTAAATTTGTTTTTGGCAATCAGTCTTTCTGATTATTACTGCCACTTTCGCGTAGTCCATAATATTACAAGCATCGTGCGATCTCTTTAATATTGTGCCTTGTGAGTCAATATTCTAATAAGATGGTGAATCCCTTGTTAGAACTTTCCAGGGAGTTTTTGTAACATCTCAGAATTTCATGCTCCGTGGTATTATTTTCTATTCACTTCACTTATGCACAATAAACTAACTATACTACGTAAAACACCACCAAATTTACAAAATATAGAGTATAATAACACAAGATTATCAATAAAATATAAAACCCACTACATGACAGACTAAAATCCCGGCAAAAACTGCGGTTGGATATAGTTATAGTATTAAATGTTAATCAAAGACGAAGTTTACCAGATATTAAATGGCCGACGTAGCCTACAGTTATTTACGAACAACCTCAAAGAGTTTTACCATATTTAGTCAAGGTCTTGCCATGATAAACACATTGCATAGAGATCCGTATTATTTATTTTATCAAAAAGTACGTAACTCAGAGTTAACTACTTCTATATTAGACAATTTTATTTCTAAGATTAATAAGAAAAAAGTAATGTTACAGAGATATAATAATTAATTTAATGACCTCAATCCATCGACGACGAACAGATAGCACTCAACATAATGAATGACCAAAATAAATTTTTCTTATAATATTTTCCTTATTATTACGATTCTCAGAGTAGAACTCCTCTATAAATATTATTTATCTATTTCGGTATTAATGTACATGGCGTACTATATAACTATATCTAATACAGTGTAAACAATTATTGATTTTAGGTCCTTCTACTTGTTCTTGTTTATATTAATGCCAAACATATATATAATATGTTGTAGAAGTGATATAACTTTTCCGACAAATAACTTTATTAAATAAATAGCCTCTGCCCGCGATTTCGTCCGCGTAGTAATAGTTATTCTGGGGTAACGCTAACACACAGCGGAAGCTCTCAAGACGAAGATAAATCCCAATTTTGAAACATTGGTGCTCCGCTCCTGTTGATCTTAGTGTGATAATATATAGCCTATAACCTTTCCCGATAACTGAGTTATATAACACTGAAAGAATTCTTCAAATCGGACAAGTAGCTCTTGAGATTTCCCCCTACAACGTCACAAACTTTACCTCTTTATAATATTGTGGTATATATAGTATAGATACAGATTAACAACTATTATAACGCAATAAATAGTCAGCTAGGTCAATAGCGTAGTCAGATCGAAAAAAAAATAACGCAATAAGTATACGTTTATTAAAATACATAATAAAATCTTTAAATTTAATTTTGGTAGACATCAGATTTTTTTTTCTCGAACTGACTATGCTATTGACTTAACAAGGTATTAACAACTTCACCGGACTACGAGACATCAGATGGATGCAAAATATTACTATAGTACTTCAGGTCCCTTCTCGAACTGACTACGTTATTGACCTAGCAAGGTCTTAACAGCTTCACCGAACTACACTTTTTCTCGAACTGACTGCGCTATTGACCTAATACCTCAGGTCCATCGGACAACAATACATACTCAACAGAAATTTGGTAAATTAAAAAAAATCTTATATTTATTGCAATAATTATTCAGTAACTATTTATTATTCGAAAAAGTACCTTATGGCACTTTTAGAGATAGAGGTTATAGTTATTGACTTTGAAATGTATCGTGTAGATATTAATGACGTCATATAAGTAGCACGCAGAGCCGGGGTCGCTTGTTAGTATAGAATGAAAGTACTACGAACATTCAGTATTTACTTCATAATTGTCTTTCAGTTTATCTTTCAATGTCGAATGTTATCCGCGGTACTGTTTGCGTAAGTTTCTAAAGCTTCGTAAATATAATTCACAAACCGAGGAGATGGTTTGGTTTGTTCATGAGTTTAATTAAATTCATCTAAGTTGTCTGGACGTGAACATAATACTGTGCTATACGTGCGGCTCCACTTATAAAGACTGATTATATCTTAATTAAATTATGATATTTAACGTACATCACATAAATTCGCTACTATAATCTCATTTTATACAAGCTGTGCCGGCGACTTCGTTCATGTGGAGCCTTATATCGAAAAACAGTGACTAATAAAATCATCTGAATGTTTCAAATCCACTTACTTATTATCTAGTTTTTTCTCATACTCTTTTGTAGGTGGAAGAGCCACGCTAACTATTATTGGTTTCAGCATGAATGGGTCGGCTCGTCCAGGGTAGCACCACCCTCTCACAGAAAACCGACGTGAAGTAACAATGCTTGTATTGTTGCGTTTCATTCGGTCAGTGAGAGCGCCGGAGATCTATCTCCCCTCCCTTCCCTTCTCCCTTCCCCTCTCCTTTAACCACTCTCCCTTTCTCTCCAGTCCCCCAAACACAGGTTGGTAACGCACTTGCGACTCCTCTGGGGTTGCTAGTGTTTATTGACGGCGGTAATTGCTAAACAACAAGTGACCCGTCTGTTCGTTTGCCTCCAATACCATGCCAATAATACCATGGAGCATGAATTCTCAAAGGCCATAAAAACACCCTGGAACTTATTTGAACTTTCTAACAAGAGCCACGATCTTGTTAAAACATTTAAATTATCACAAAACACTTACATTCGTACCTACTCGAGATTGGAAGTAAAAATCTTGATGATTGATTGCCAAAAAAAATAAAATTTAAAAAATCTACAGCGTGTTTCTCCCACGTAGAAATTGAAACATAATTACAATCACATTGACAGTTCCAATGTGAAAATTAATTAAACGCTTTGAATTGAATCTTGACGAATAATTCTCATAATCTCTCATCACTGTCTCCTAATTAAAATTATCTCCTCGAGTTGTAATGAACTTCGATTGTACATCGGACGAAATGGTTGTGCTTTGAATAACATTAAACAAACGAATTAATATCGGGCCTGGTGACTAATTGCTCGAAATTAACGCAAATAACTTAGTATTTTGTTACAATGTTCAGAATAATTTAAATTATTGTGTTGTTACGGTGAATATGTTTTAGGTATTGACTTAAAAACTAAATATTATTATATCTGCCAGTAATTTGGATGTAATAGCTTCTTTTGAGTAATTTTAAAACTAAAAAATGTTTCTCGTATCAGCGTAGGTAAGTGTTGTTGGAGAAGTGCCTGAGCGCAGTGCGATTTTGTTTTGCACGTTTTTTTTGCTAATCTTTATGATCCATATAATTACATGTTTATGTAGTAATGCATTGCTACAGAATTCTTGCGATGCGGAAAAAAATCGCAAATTATCGCAGTAATGCTCGAACTACGGTGAAGGAATGTCATCGCTATGTGTTTTAGATAACAGGAAGATGGTGTAAATCTCATGGTCTATATTTTTTATCAAACTGTTTTATAGTAATTTTAAACTAATTGAAATATCATAATATAATTACTTTATTAAAGAAACTTTTGACATATTTCAGTGTTTTACATTGATATACCTAATAATGATTGTAAATACAATTTTTATGCATTTATGTTTGTAAATATCTAAAGTCACTTTTCGTATGATTTTGCTGTGATTTCTTAGCACATTTAAACTACGTAACGGAGTTTGTTTTCACTACCATTTAGAAAACCTTTTTAGGAATGTTTTAGGTATAACACATGTAGATACATTTATATACGTAGAGAGAAGTCGACGTATTCTAATGAAGACGCAAGAGGAAGTTGTTCAGCGCTTAACTGTTTCAGAGATTAGCGGGAATATAAAATAGTATAAATTGTTATAAGTGTAATTTTAGTATCCGTTTACTAAAAAGCTGTTATTTTGACAAAAGAAAGAAAAAAATTGTTTTATTTAAGTGTATAGATTAAAAAGCTGGATTGTCAAAAACCATAAGTCTTCAAGCTCCATGCAAACAAATGTGGACTTTATAATGCCCTATTAAACAGACTATAGGCAGTATAACTTAAGAAAAAACGCTATTTATTACAAAATTCGAGAAATTTGAAACAATAATATTTTTTTATACTTTATAAAGAAATATATATAATTTTAAATTTACCTACATATTCAATAATATATTATAAACCATTTTGAGATTTTGAGCTTAAATTATCACCCGTGGGTTAACAAGAATGGAATAAATTTAATAATAAATTCAAGACAATATCTCTCTTTATTCTACAAAGTTCTAGTTTATAAAGTAATAGTTTCGTAGACAGCGAAAAGCTTTGTTTAGATATTGGTACGTCATGCGGATACCCTCTTCATATTCGGAGCTAAATTAAAATGTGGTAGGGTCCGGGTACCGCCTGGGACTTGCGCGTGATGCATGCAAAGTAATAACTTTCCTTTTGAGATTTAAAAATCCAACAAGCACATGATACGGCGGAATTAAATTATATATATACGTCATGTAGGTATTTATTCATATAATATGTACATATTTCTTTCACCGCCGGTTTGATTTATCAGCGTGAAATTGTCACACTCAAGTGTTTTGTTTAGAATAATGATTTTACAATTTACCACTAAAAAATCTCAGGAACTACTGGTCAGATTTTAATTCTTTCAGTGTTATATTGCCCATTTATCAAGGAAGGCTATATATAGGCTATATGTCATCATCCTAAGACTAATAGGAGCGGAGCACCAATGAAGAATGCTTTAAAATCGTTTTTTTTTGTCTTGAGAGCTTCCGCTGCCTTCAGTGTTAGCCCAAAGTAACTATTCTACGCGGGTGAAGTCGCAGGCAGAGGCTAGTAATGTATATTCTATTAAACACTAGCGACCGTCCGCTTTCTCTGACTTTTCTGACTCCCGACTTTGTCTGAGTTTGTATCTTCGTACGACACGCCCCTTCTATTGTAAGTTACTTGTACTACTTGAAAAGGTTTTTCCGATTTGAGGCGCCGCACGCTTCGGACGTACGCTCGTGCTCAGTAAAGTGACCGTTATTTCTCGAAGTATTTCGTGATTTCGATTGTTCGTCGGCTGCGTGTCTCGGGCTTCGTGCTTCGTTTCGCGTTGTCACTTGCTGAGTTCGTCGCGATTCTGACCAGTTTTTTGAAGAACGGGATATCAATCGTAGGCGCTCCATTTTCTGAGCGTGTCAAATTGCACTTTTCAGTGCAAACCCGGGCTGCAAGTCCAGTCGTCTGGCCAACTGCCGGAAACCTCACGGTGCAAACGTAAGGTGGTTGGAGCGACCTACCCGCTCGCCGTAGGCCCCGCGGCCTACTGCACTGGTAGACGGGCCTGGGTAGCTAGGCCTTGGCGAGGTCGCCTAGTCTAGTCCAGGTGTCTCCCTCCCACCCTCCCTTTCCCCTTTTTCCATCCCCGGGTGTCTGTTTGGGCGTAGCCCGGTTTACCGGTCTGCGTTCTCGGCCTCGGGCTTGATAGGGCCTCCCCCTAGGTAAGTTAGGACCCCCCTGTGAGGCATTGCACATTCGCCCACAGTTTCTCTTGGCCCGGGCTCGGGATAGCCCGTTAGCTTACCGTTGGCGTGCCCCCCTGCCCTTAAGGCAGGGAGGTTGTTCTCGCGGCCCCTCCCTCTCGGTCCACCGCGATGGACCCGCTCATGGAAGATAGGATTCGCCTCAGCCTCCGCGCGAGCGGGGTGAGCGAAGAAATAATTATTAAATCGTTTAAAGATGCGTTAAGTGCCTCCGAGGGCTCGATCGTCAGCTCAATTCCGACCGCGAACTCTTTCGCCACTCTATCGCCGCAATCGCCTCTCGATGCGCGCGAAAAAGGCCTACTCGAGGCACCGATAGCGAGCTCCAGCTCGGAGTCCGATTCCGAGATGGAGTTAGACGAAACGACGTCTGATTCGTCCGCGTCCGCGAAAACCGCGTCGACCGCGACTCCCGCGTCCCCCGCGACCCCCGCGCCTTCAGCGCAGATAGACGAAGACGGCTATACGACCGTCTCACACAATAGGCGTCGCCCGGCTAGCCCGACGGATTCGGGTTCCGTAGGCCCCAAAAAAGTCGCCAACATAGGTGGCGCTCGCGTGCCGTCGTCGATCCCTACATCGCCGCGCAAACAGAACGGCAATATAAATAATAGTCCCGTCTCGCTCACTCCGGGTTCCGTACCCAAGAAGTCGCGCCCGCCGCCGCCTGTCACGATACAGGATAAATCCAAATGGACCGCGATTTCCAATAGTTTAAAGTCGCGTAACATAAATTATACGAACGCGCTCAGCACTCCGGCGGGCATTCGCGTTAAATGTCCCACGTCGGACGATCACCGCGCCTTGATCCGTTTTCTCACGGAAATGAAACTCGCGTATTTCACGTACGCGTTAGAAGAGGAGCGCCTCCTGCGTGTCGTGCTTCGCCGCGTCCCGGCCGAAATCTCGGTCGAGGAAATCTCCCTCTCCCTTAAGGAGAGCAACTATCCAGTGCGTGAGGTACATCGTATGTACCACCCACGCAACCGCAAGCCATATAATATGGTTCTAGCCATCCTCGACCGGTCGCAGGAGGGCAAAGCCATATTCTCCCTCACTTCTGTGTGTGGCCTCAACGGGATCACCGTCGAGCCCCCACGCAAGACCCACATTCCTTCGCAGTGCCATAACTGCCAGAGTTATGGTCACTCTGCGAAGAACTGTCATCTTCGCCCCAGGTGCGTCAAGTGCCTGGGTGATCATGCCACGAAGGAGTGCGAGCGCGCTCCTGGCACTCCCGACCCTCCCAGCTGTGTGCTCTGCGGTAACGCGGGTCACCCCGCGAACTATCGCGGATGTCCCCGCGCACCGCGCACACAGCGCCCTCGTCAGGCGAGGCAGGCGCCCAGGGCGTCTGCACCCGCCGCCCGCCGTCCGCCTCCACCTCTCATGTCCGTGGAGGCCTTCCCGAGCCTGCCGGGCGCTTCCCGCGCCCCGGTAGCGCACGCACCTACACCGCGCTCGCCACCCTCTGTGCCGCGCGCGGCCCAACCCGGGCGGGCCCCTATGGCCCCCTGGGCTCCCAGACCTCAGCCTCAGGCCTCTTCAAGGCCTCTGGCGCCGCCACCTAAGGCGGCTCAGGCTCCATCATCGTCATCTCTGTCGGACAAGTTCGACTGGATGGAGCAACTTCTAATCGAGCACGACATGCAGGAGGTGCTCGCCTTTTACGCCCTTGTAAAGGAGAACTCCCATGGGGTACAACTCCTCGAAGCCCTAGGGCGCTTTCCGGCTATCGGAGCCACAATACAGCGCCTCGCCCGTTCACATTCGTCCAAATATTAGTTTTAAAATTCCCGGGAATGAACAAAATTAAACCCCGCGGTCTTTGCATCTCGTTTTTCAATGCGAGATCCCTTCGGACACAGCGCGATCTAGTAGCTGACTTTTTACGCGACAGACAGATTGACGTTTTCCTCATCCAGGAAACGATGCTTAAACCGAGTATGCGTAACCCGAGAATCGCGAACTATTGTATCGTTAGGAACGACCGTGTCACCCGCGGGGGTGGCACTTTAATCTACTTTAGGCGTTCTTTATATTGCATGCCTCTAGATCCGCCCGCGCTCACTCATGTGGAAGTGTCAGTATGCCGCGTCGGTATGACGGGCCACTCTGATATTATTCTTGTCTCCGCGTACCTACCGCCAAATAAAGTATTGCTCAAATCCGATTTGCAGGCGCTATTCAATTTAGGTAATTCGGTTATTATAGCGGGGGACCTCAACTGCGGGAACGTCATCTGGAACAGTCCGTGTACCTCTCGTAACGGGAGGATACTCGACGAACTAGGTGAGGCTCTCGCATTTGACGTCATAGCCCCTCCGGAACCCACTCATTATCAAGACAACTGTCGACCGTCAGTTTTAGATGTAGCTCTTCTGAAAAATGTCGTGCTTCCTGTACGACTCATATCAGTCATACACGAACTCGACTCGGACCATCGGCCGGTCCTATTACAGTTAGGTCATAATTCTGACTTTAGCCCGACGCCGATCAGAGTGGCCGATTACGCGAAACTCAGAGAGTATTTTAAAAATAGTCCGTCGCCTAACAGTCTAGATAGTATTCCGGACGTGTTGGTGTCTAAAGCCGACGCGGATTCGGCCATCGATTCCCTGGTCAATTATCTCCAGACCGCCGTCAGGGAGACCTCGAAAGAGGTACAAGCGGCGAATGAACGCCGTTTTATACTCCCTGATGACGTGAGAGCATTGATCACGGAAAAGAACGCCGCGACTCGTGCTCACGACGCTTACCCGACCGCAGAGAACCGCGAACGCTTACGTGCTTTACGTAAGGAAGTTAAGTCTCGTATATCTGAGATCCGGAGTGACAGGTGGGACAGGTATCTGGAGGATCTCCAGCCGTCGCACCTGGCATTCTGGGACCTCACGCGAAAATTCAAATCTGATACGGTCATTCCAATGCCCCCTCTCGACAGAGGCCCTGGGTTGCCTCCCGCGTTCGATAACATCGATAAAGCCGAATGTCTCGCCGCGAGTTTAGAAAAACAGTGTTCGCCAAACACTGGTAATACTGACCCTTCCATCACAGAGTCTATCGTCACAGCCGTAGAGCATGCACTCGCGTCGCCTCCGGCGGATACCCTAACCCCGATAACGTTCGATGAAGTCTCGGCCGCCATCAAGCGTCTCAAACCTAGGAAGTCCCCAGGTCCCGATGGGATCAGGAACGAGGTTCTGAAGCTCCTTCCTGACCGCATCATAGCTCTATTGGTCTGCATCTTCAATGCGGCCATGTCCCAGGGTCATTTTCCAGCCGTCTGGAAGAGGGCCGTAGTGATAGGGATTCATAAGCCCGGCAAGAAAGCTACGCTTCCCGATAGCTATCGTCCGATCAGTTTGTTAGACACCTTAGGCAAACTTTATGAGCGGCTCCTTCTGAACCGTCTCCAGGTCACGGTTAACGATCAGAGTTTAATTCCACCCGAGCAGTTTGGTTTTCGCGCCAAACACTCTTGTCCGGATCAAGTGCTCCGCCTCACGGAGCACATTCTCTCCAATTTCAATAAAGATCCGCATCCGGAGCCGGATCCGCCCGTGAGAAACACTAATCCGAAACGTACAATAGCCGTATTCTTCGACGTCGCCAAGGCCTTCGATAAGGTCTGGCACGAAGGGCTAATATTCAAGTTAAGTCAAGCCGGCATACCCGATAGGTTAGTTCGCATCCTCCGCGATTATCTAGCCGATAGAACCTTCCGGTTTAGAGTAGACGGCGAATTCTCATCGCCCCGTCCGATACGATCAGGAGTGCCGCAAGGCTCAATACTCGCGCCCACCCTCTTCAACCTGTTCATCAGCGACCTACCTAAGCTCCCGGGAGTCGAGGTAGGTTGTTATGCTGATGACACAGTCATCTACGCCTCTGGCTGGCAGCCGAGTAGACTTAGAGATCGCATCGAAAAAGCCGTTAGCACACTCGGTGATTGGTTTCTTCGATGGCGAATAGGAATTAACCCCGATAAGAGTGCCGCGATACTCTTCGACCCTAGATATCGTGATAATAAGTTAAAGCCCATAAGGCTATACGATTCCGAGATACCTTGGACCACCGAGGTCAAGTATCTCGGCGTCACCCTGGATAGTCATTTAACGTTTGAGCCACACATCAAAAGAGTGCGAAACAAAGCCGCTATGGTCTTGGGTCGCCTCCATTATTTACTTTGTCAGAAGAGCAAACTGTCCCTCAGACATAAGCTCACAATATATAAAGTTTGTATTCGTCCCGTTATGACGTATAGTTGTCCCGTTTTCGCCCACGCGAAGGATCTCGATAGACTTCAGGTTTTGCAGACCCGGGCTCTGCGTAAAATCACCGGTGCCCCTTGGTACGTCCGGAGGGCGGATCTCCACAGGGACCTGGAGATGCCGTCCATCTGGGCGTATATTAAATCACTTACTACCAGTTATTTCGAGCGAGCCGCGAATCATCCCAGTCCGTTAGTGGTATCCGCCGCGAATTACGAACCCGTGCCCAACGCTGGGCGTTATAAAAGACGTCCGCGACATATTTTCACCGACCCTCCCGACGATATCACGTCAGCGAACGATCAGTACCAGCCTGTCCCACGTAATATAGCGTGCTCACGCCCACGCCCGCGTAACCACAGATCGCGCCGCCGCGGTTTGGGGGTTAACTTCGCTCCCGCACACTCGATTAGGCCTCCCACGGCAGCGGCTCAAGCCTAGGTTCGATCCTTCGGTAGGGAGCCCTTGAGTGCGTTGCTTGCGCGATACGGTGACACACCCATACATCACTGCTACAACACTACACTATCACCTCCACACACGTGCACGCCTACACGCTACACATCTTTGTGGAAGGGTTATTTTGTGAAAGATTTTTTCCCTTATCGAACTGAAAAACTCTCCTAATTTTCCGATAAAAATATATGGTGGGGCTGTCGGGGCGGATATGCTGGTACTCATATGCGTCTCGACAGCTCAAACATGTATGAATAGTTAGCTAGGTTAGCTAAGATAGGTCGCGATTTTTGCATGCAACGGGTAACGGCCAAGCCGAGGTGTGCCGTGCACCCTTGAGCTAGTTACCATTATAAAATCGGCTGAGTGCCTTAAGCGCTCGCCTTAGTAGTCCGGTGAAGCTGTTAAGACCTTGCTAGGTCAATAGCGTAGTCAGTTCGAGAAAAAAAAAAAAAAAAATTGTACTACTTCTATAACGCGTCGTGTATTTAATTAAAGTTTTAAATATCCATGTTACAATAATATATTATGGTAAAGTTTTATATTTGTGTATTAACACGTTGTGTAACGGTCCAGTATATTTTTCCTTATGATTTTGTTGAGTGGTGTCTGTTGTGTTTTCCACGTGTATGAATAAATTATAACATGAAGAACACAAAAAAACTTAAGAATCGTAAACTATGAACTCTATAGAGAAAATCAGGGTATGTTGTATATTTTATGCCTGTATATTGGGAGGGGTGGGGGTGAAAGGAGGTGGTCTTCCGGTGCTCTTACTGACCGAACGAGCACAACAATGCGAACACTGTTACTTCACGTTGATTCTCTGTGAGAGGGTGGTACTACTCTGGACGAGTCGACCCATTGATGTTGAAGCCAGTAATAGCTTCAGCTTGGCTCTACCACCTATAACAAGGAGTGTAACGAGAACAACTTAATACATATATTGAATACGAGCTGATATCCACGACTTCGTCTGCCTTATCTATTATTCTAACAATATATTCTGTGTATAGAAAAGGCATCTAAAACAATAATAATTCAAAGCAACAAAATACATACCACTGAACGCGTAGTGCTTATAAAAGTTGTCGTTAGACAAAACTTTATTGAATAACATTTTTTATACTAGTTAAGTAAAATGTAAGTAGGGTGATAAGGTAAATAAAGAAATGAGGTAATGAAAATAAAGTACAGTTCAAAAACAATGGCAACTGTCGGGGTTTAAACACCTATGACAGTGGTCGCCATCATGCTGACCTGCGAAAGTTTCTTTTCACGCCTCGTTTGGTGGACCCGATTTCGTATATTAAATGAAATTATTGTGACACTTACTTTTTTTTTATTATCTTTTTAAACACTAACAATATTATTAAAAGAACTTAAATACTTACTTTAAAAAGATGTCGTATCATTTGAATTTACATATTGCATTGCAGCGCGTCACTGAATGCTACCATCTTGCTCTTTTGTCTTGCTTTGGTTAGGATAGGTTAGATTCGTGAAAAAAGGATAACGCAAACTTGCCTCGGCCTCTCGCATTTAGTACGAAACCTTTTTAAAGCAAGTATTTAATATGTATTTAATTTTTTGTAATAACACCGCAATTATCTAAGAATTAAAACCAAAATAATTTGATCAAAGCCTATTCAGTAGTTTTTGTGGGAGGCATATACAATTATAGACCTCCGTCGCTTTATTCATTAAAAAAAAAGATGACGTCTCACGTAAATCATAATTAAGACTACTAGCTGTGTTCGAGGCTTTACTTAAGTAAAATATAATTAAAAAATAAGTATTTAAACATTATCTATATATTAATACGTGAAGCGAAATCTTTGTACTCCTTTTTAACCGATTTCCCGTGAACGGGTGTACTTGAAATTTGGCATAGTTAAAGTTTATATGAGGGAGAAGTGCAGAAATCTGTTTATTTTATATAAAATGCATTAGAAGTACATTAAATTAATTAAAATTCGCAGTACTCACACTACAGCTTGAATTTTACACAACATATACAAACATGTAAACAGCAAAAAGTTTATTTTGCATCTAATTATTTGTGTATAATATTAATGTTAAATAAGCATGTACGATAGTCCTTTCATGAAGCCTTCGATTACCAATATGTTGATCGAAGCATGAAGTACTGGATATCTGTTGTTACATAATAGTGTGTTCATCTTTCCATCCTATTTCATATTCATTTGTATAAAAGCACATATTAATAATATGTTTTAATTTTATATTTAAATTTACTACTAATTTATGTATTACTGTATTTTTTTTGTAGATCCTTGTTCACTTATAAAGAAATAAATAATAATTGAGATAAAATTATTCGCTGTAAGTATATTTATTTATTTAACGCATTTTCCGTGTGTATATCCCAAAATTTGGCATGTGAATGCGCAAAGCAAAATATGATGGAATTATCTAATTTCTATTTTGACTTTGTTTTATCGCGTACAAGCGGTCACTGTGGCTTGAAATAAAAATTACATTTACGGAATACGTAAATACGTTTTCGATTTAAGCCCACAAAGATTTTTTTTTATTGTAGCACTGCAAAATGGCTTCAATATGCCTGATGGTAATAAGCACAGTACAATCCAAAAACAATAGCGACCATCGAGTGACACACTATCCATCGCCGGTCGCCACTATCATGCCGGCCTGCAAAAAGCTGGATATGCATGTTTGTATGACATCACATTACATATTTTTGTTTTTTCGGCTTTACTTTGCTATAATATGTATGTATTATACGCATAAACCTTCTACTTGGATGACTCTATCTAATTTAAACTGTATTAAAATCCGCTGAATAGTTTAAAAGATCTAAGGGAACAGACAGCGGAATCGACTTTACTTTATACTACGTAAAGATAAGGATAAAGTTGAGATTAAATACACTTATGTATATACATAGCATATATGTAAAATCCTGTTACAAGAAGTATAGTATAATACGATCTAAACTTGTTTTTATTTTTTTCGATTAACAATATTCGACTCTATTGCAATGACTTAATGATAGTTTTTCTAATTGAGAATTATACAAGCCAATTATCATGCTCATTTAAGCTATAAAAAGCGTGGAGCGTAGATACGAAATTTTGTTTTTAATTTAACATTATTGCGAAACACATCTTCGGCGAGGACCACGAACGTTGTTAAGAATAAATAAGTCAAAATGTATATAAAAGTTTTGTTGATAGTTACTTGTTTGTTGGTCGCGACTGTCAAATCCCGGCCACTTGCTGGGTTGAAGGTTTACCAGATTGAATCCAATGATCTTGGTAAGTAAATTTTAAAGTTAGTTATAATATGATAAACGTTTTTAAATGTAGACACGGGTTTATTCATCAAAACTAGCTTCCAGTGTGTTAGCGAATTGCAAATGTTGAAGAATCTGAATTCTGTTTTTTGTTAAAAAGGTATTATTTTCTAAAAGGATTACTTATATCGTTTCTTTATAGTTAACTAATGCTAACCTAATATATTCTTCTCTAATACTGATAAAAAAAGATTTTTATTTAGATTGGATTTAATATAAAGTCACTAAATTTGTCCGCGATAAATACAATATAACATAATAATAAATAGACATAGGAATATTTATAAACCTAAAACACAATTACCTGTCGTTAGATTTTGTATACAGTTTTCACTGTCGTTTAGAGAATATGAAATTTAGAGAAACAAGTTGTGTGTAGTTTCCTTACGCAACTTCTGTGAGTTATAGCCGTATTAAGACTTATAAATTCCATATATATAAAGAAATTTAATTGAAATGTCTGCTTTTAATGGCATAATTACTTATTTTACTAAATGAATATGAAACTTTCATTGTATATACAGGATTATTCACAAAGTTTTAAATTTGTTGCCTGCCTGGCTGTGTCTGTTTGATTTGGCTATTCTACGAAACGGTTGGACTAATTCTAACGGCACTTTTACTAGCATATAGATGATGTTATAAGGAGTAATTTATTATCATTTTAAAAACAAAGGATTCAGCGCAAATATAAACCTTTGTAAAGATACAAAGCAGAAGTAGGCGCTAGGCTGCTAGTTATAATATATTTACTTGAATATAAGTTTATTTTAAATCATGCACTTCCTTAAATCGTTCACCAGCAGTCCATCAAACGGCATTATGCTTGCTGTAGATGGCTCGGGGTATATACCTAAGTTCTAATTTTTAGTTTTGAATTAAAAAAAATCAATACTATTGTTAATATTTTATAGTAAGATTTATTTTCCAGAGGGTCCTGCGAAAGAATATCTAAATAACAGCTCGTTCGTCTCCATGAAGGGATGTAGTGATACGGGCTGCGCATTCACGTGCCAAATTCTGGGATATACACATGGAACATGCGTTACCGAGAATACTTGCAGATGCTATTATTAATAACCACTCTATAGAGAATATAATTATTTATTTGTGGTGGAACTTGTATTAACTTGGTTGTATTTTAAATACTTTAATTTTAACTTATTTCAGTATTGTAATAGAATTACGTATAAAGTAGCGAAGCTATAATAATTGTAAAGTAAATCGGTCCAGTCTGTGAGTTATCTTAATCATAGAATTATATTTTTAAAATGCGAAAAAGTGTTTTCAAAATTATGAGACATGTATAGCTACCTAATGTAATAAGCAAATATATTGATTAAATATTAAATAAAAAATATTAAAATATTCATATTTGCTTATTACATTAAGTAGCTATTCATGTCTCATAAGTTTGGTAGGTGGTAGAGCCACGCTGAAGCTATTACTTGCTTCAGCATGAATGGGTCGGGTCGTCCGGCGTAGTAACACCCTCTCATAGAAAACCGACGTGAAGTAACAACGCTTACATTGTTGCGTATCATACGGTCAGTGAGAGCGCCGGAGGCCTACTTCCTTTTCTCCACTTCCCCCACTACACCCTACCCCATACCTCCATCAACCAAACACAGGTTGGCAACGTACTTGCGACTCCCCTGGTGTTGCTAGTGCCTATGGCCGGCGGTGATCACTTACCATCAGGTGACCCGCCTGTTCGTTTGCTTCCTATAATTTAAAAAATATTCGTATATTTGCATTTAATAAATAACCATTGAATGTACTTAAATTTATTTAATTAAAGAATAGTAAAAAAAAAATTTATTTTATTTAGTTTTAAACACTTTTTTTATACGTTTTAGCGTTCAACTATCTTACTTGAAGTTAAACGTCGATGTAGTCTAAGAAGGTATACACGCCAAAACTAGTGGGGACTGGTTCTCAAGTGAAGCTTCTGGCACACACCAACAGGTTCTTGGCGACAGATTTCCAACTTGAGGGCAATGAAAAAGCCCTACAACCATGTATAGTCAGAAATACAGACTTATGACATTATATATAAAAAATGGTTATGTATGTACGTTCTACTAACACCAAAGATGCTTAGAAAGTAAACTAATAGAATAATTTTAATATTACGTTTCCACTCACGGATTCTATAAAATTAGTATACGATAACTTCTAGCTTGAACATAAATTTCTATCAGCGCAATTCGATTAATTAGTCCAGAAACTACCAACACACATCGAAATTCATAGAATGTACTTTTCTAGTCTAGACTCTAACATCATCAATAGAGCCTAACCATTTTGTACAAGGAGAGGAAGCCTAAACGGGACATCCAGAGGTTCGGGAAAGTGTGGGTAGAGCTGAAGACTCTTACAAACTAAAATACTCTACGATGAGCCCTTTACCGCACTAAGGAAAGTGTTCGAGGTGGCGTGAATATGCAAACCGGCCACACCGATTGAGGCAGCCCGGTACTCCGACTACCGCCCAGTTTGCCCAACTGACTCTACGCCCAGATCGATCTTATCCTGGCGTCATATTTCCAATTTCTCATACTAGTCAACCATCTAAGTTTAGGGCTGCCTCGACTTCTGCCCAACCGACTCTACGCCCAAATCGATCTTTTTCTGGCGTTCTATTTTCAATTTCTCATACTAGTCAACCATCTAAGTTTAGGGCTGCCTCGACTTCTGCCCAACCGACTCTACGCCCAGATCGATTTTTTTCTGGCGTTCTATTTCCAATTTCTCATTCTAGTCAACCATCTAAATTTAGGGTTGCCTCGACTTCTGCTTCCATCATGTTATTCATTTCATTCGTCTTTTGAATATCCTGTCCTTTCCATTCTTATACATCGCAATCGTCTATTTTTAATTGCTTTATTCTTAACGTGGTGTAAGGGATGTCGAGTAACATCTTAAGACTTGAGACACCCAAGCCAACCTCACCTGCACGTGGTGCACCCTGCTGAATAATAAACGAGGCAATGGCGAAAGCGGGGTGGTAGGGTTTTACAGCCCGACTGGGTCGCAACCACCATGCATATAGCGAAAAAGCCCGTCATAGTGACTCGCTTCTGCACGTCGCGTTTCGGGATCAGCCTGTGCATATCCAGTACCGGGTGACTTTCGTCATTATGGCCGGCATGACAGCGGCGACCGACGATGGATAATCTGTCTGTCGGTGGTTGCCGATGTTTTTGGATTGTACTATGCTTAACATCAGGCATAGTGCAGTCACTATGTCGTGCTTCGATAAAAAAAAAAAAATAATAACGTACAGACAAAAATCAAACAAGTCAGTTTCTAAATTAAATTAGATAATATTTTTCAACTCTGTATACGAAAGGTTATACGTAAAAAACTTCTTTGGCGTAACAAGATAAAAATTTTTTTAGAAATTTTATATTTCGCTTTATTCTAAATTTATAGAAAACTAACAATAGGAAAAATACAAAGAAACAAAATGTAGACTACTTATAGCTAGCTTTAGGTTGTCGGTTTTTCGTTACGGTGTGCGCGCGCATCGTAAAAATTTACTCTCATCATTTTTCCCCAACGCGCCAAAAGTATAACTTTAAAAATGGGATAGCTGTTTACATTCTTCTATTAATTAATTCAGAAAGTTATTTTGTAAACATACTTATTAGTACCGGTTTATCCGGAAATGATAGATAATTTAAGCCGAACTAGATAAACTGGATTATAAATAAAAGTTTCTCACAGTGAGTCACATTAAAAAGTTGTAAGTCGCTATGAAGGCGTCGATATTCTCAGATTCGATTCTTGGACTGTATGAAGAAATTCTCGGAGTCCGTATACATTGGCTAATTTGAGTTGATGACATTACTGACGGCAAAAGAAAGTTAATTTCTGAGTTAACATTTTCAAAAATACTGTAAAATTGTTAAGAGATTCACAAATTTTATAAATATTAATTGTAAATTCTATAGTAATTTTTATTTATTTATTTTTTTATCATAGGAGGCAAATGAACAGGTGGGTCACCTGGGCAAAAATAGGGAAGTCGCAAGTGCGTTGCCAACCCGTGTTGGGGGGGAGGAAGGGAAGGGGAGAGGTGGAAGGTGAGGAAAGGTGGGCCTCCGGTGCTCTCACTGACCGAACGCAACGCAACAATGCAAGCACTGTTACTTCACGTCAGTTTTTTGTGAGAGAGTGGTATTACCCCGGACGAGCCTATCGATTCATGCTGAAGCCAGTAATAGCTTCAGCGTGGCTCTACCACCTTTAAAAATATATAAAATCTGTAGTATTTATTTTCTATGTACATTCCATATATCCAAGGCTATACAGGCCTTAGTCCTGTATTACTGCGACTAGTAGTGATCTATTGTGATCGCCCCATATTACTAAAGCTTCCCGCTTAGTCCTATAGCATTTAGGAACTGCAGCAATTTTTAGTTGAGAGCATCTGTATCTCATCCGGAAGCAGTAAATGCTTTCCCAGAATACGGTTTCGTGTAGGCTTCAGAGGATCGCCTTCACACAAGTTGTACCAGAATCTTTTGACTTCGTGATTGTAATGGTTTCTAAGGGTCAAAAGAGCTAGGCATTTGGTTATTTATGTTCTTACTTCTGGACATCAAATATATTATTAAGATACAACTCAGGCGGAGTTACTGTATCAACTCATCATCATCATTACCCTTATCACACCTAAGTAGGGTCGGCACAATATGTTTTCCTTTTCCACTCTCTCCTATCAAATGTCATCTCAGTATTCACACCTTTTACGCACATATCATTTTTCACACAATCCAACCACACCTTTTTCGGTCTTCCTGTACTCGTGTATCCATCCACCATCATACTCAACACTTTTCTAGTTATATGGTTTTCATCTCTCCCCATGACATGCTCATACCATGCTAACCTATTACTCCTCAGCTTCTCTGTCACTGGTGCTACTTTCAAACTTCCTCTGATATACTCATCCTTAATCTTATCTATTCTAGTCACACCACACATCCACCTTAATATTCGCATCTCTGCCACATGTAATTTTCTCTATTTATTTATTTTTTAGTTACTGTATCAACTAGTATTCTATAAACTAAACAGTATATACACATATGTGTTAAATCTTGTAATTCCTTGTTATATTTAACGTCAGTATGACCTGAAGTTGTTTGTTTGTTATTTGATTAGCGACAGACGACTTTATTACAATGAATTAATGTGTGATTTCCAACTCGCAAAGTTCACTTGCGAAGTGGGCATGATAACTCGTATCATGCCCACTTACGCTATAAAAAACTTAGGAGCGTTCAACTTCAGACAATATATTGTTCCCAATTTAATATCATTGCAAACACATCCTCGGCTGGTTACGAACGTTCTTAATTATAAATAAATGATAATGCATTTTCAAATGAAATTTAAGTTGTTGTTGATAGTTACTTGTGTGATAGTCACAACAGTTAAATCTCGGGCACTTCTTGGAATGAAGATTTATGAGGTCGACTCGAATGGTCTTCGTAAGTATATCTCAAAGTTATTGACAATTGGTTCAAGGATTTAAATTAATAGCCATGTTATTTCTTCTTTTTCCACTACTATGTGGCGGGAATCTATACTAATATTATAAAGAGGTAAAGTTTGTGAGTTTGTGACGTTGTAGGAATCTTAGGAACTATTGGTCTGATTTCAAAAACTCTTTCAGTGTTATTTAGCTTATTTACCGAGGAAGGTTAAAGGCTATATATTATCACGCTAAAATCAATAAGAGCGGAGCACCAATAAAGAATGTTTCAAAATCGTGGTATTTATCGTAATGAAAGCTTCCGCTGCGTATTGGCGTTAGTTCACGCGAACGAAGTCGCGGGCAAAGGCTAGTGTTTTATAAAAGGAACTGGTATTTCTGATAACTATTTCTTCCATAGTTAACCTTAGTTAACTTTAACAACAGCTTTAACATTTGTTTTTGTCAACCAATTTTCCAGGTGATTACTACCATTGTCGAATGATATTACAAGTGTCGTGTGATTATTTATGTTTCAAAAATATGGTGGCTCCATTGTTAGAACCTTCTAGGGATTCTTGTAGCATCTCAGAATTCATTCTCCGTGGTATTATTTTCCTTTCATTTCACTTATGCGCAATAACCGAACTATGTTACGTAAAACACCACAGATTTTATAAAATATAGAAATTTTAAGAAATTACCTGCATTATTATATCCATATACATAAATTAGGAAGACATTATTGGTATACGCCAAGGATCCACTCTCCATACCATATAGAGACTTAATTCTATCTAATGTTATAAATGCGAATTTGCACTTGTTTGTTTGTTTGTTATGCTTTCACACTACTAAACCGGTCATCATAAAGTTGCATATACACGGTGAAAGATATCGAAAAGAATTTAGGGTACCTTTCACCTACAAAAACGATATTTTTCCGAGGCCAAATTAACGCGAGCGAAGCCGCAATTAAAAACTAGTTGTTGATGTTTAAAGCTCGATTCACTAGTCCAAAATACAAATCATTGTAATATTATATCTGAATGTAACATAGACGTAAAACTATAATTAACAAAGTTTTGGAATTCCCAGTTAATTAATCGAAGCTTTGAAATTTTCATAAAATATGGGTTTTTATATGAACTGTAAATGCAAAGGGCTTATATGGGAAAAATACATAAGGCACCAATTTAAACCTTCTATTTTAAGAAGAATATATGATAAATTTCATATTTTTATATCAATTACAAAAAAAAATGCTAAGCCAATATATTTATTTATCATTTAAAACTTTAGCTGATATGGAAGCCAGTTTAATATCACTAATGAGAGTTGCCATTTGGTAGGAATAGATTTAGGACGATCCTGAAAATAATTTCACAGTGTCCAAAAGCAAACCTAATCCAATATATACCTGAATAAAAGCAACTTTTTTATCATACCCCCATACACTTAATTACAATTTGTGGCTGATATTTAACAACTCTTCCTTCTGCGCGTGGTCAAATAACATTTTGCGGGCCTTAAAATAGGACGAGACCTAGTTTTCTTTTTCTATATATATATATTTTTTTTTTCGCAGAGGGTTCAATAAAAGACTATATAAGTACAAGCCTGTTCATTCCAATTAAGAAAGGATGTGAGGACAAAACATGTGAAACCACGTGCCAAGCTCTAGGGTTCCTGCACGGAAAATGCGTTACCAGACATACCTGTAGATGTTCTAATTAATCTTTTACCAGTCTACGAATCTTATAATACTTTATTCATAGCGGAAATATATTGTCTTCGTCGTAATCACATTATTCAGCTTTTAAGTTACAGTCCTCGCGAAATTTTTTGACCGCTCTATATATAGTTGTAAAGAACACAAATAAAGGTATAAATATATTATACGTATAACATTGAGACAATTCAACTATAAATAAATACCAATTTTAGATTCCTATAACGTCCAAGGCAACAGCCCGAGCTGAGGTTCGGCCACTCTGACACACTTGAGTTTGTTGCGAAGCGGCAAAGAGTCTTAAGCGCTCGCTTTTGTCGGTCAAGCTATTAAGTCTTTAGGCCAATAGTGTAGTCAGTGACAAAAAATGAATCCTATAATAATATTCTAACTTATTTTTATTGAAATTTTGACTACACTACTTGTACTTTACGTGTAATCCCGAACAATTTTTTTTTTTTTTTTAACTTTATTTTTGGCAATCAACCGTTCAGATTATTACTGCCATTGTCGAGTAATCAATAATATTATAAGCGTCGTACGATCATTACAATATCAAGCGTCATGTCAATCAATATTCTAACAAGATGGTGGATCTCTTGTTAGAACCTTCATGGGAGTTTTTGTGGCATCTCAGAATTTCATACTCCGTGGTATTATTTTCCATTCACTTCACTTATGCACAATAAACTAACTATATTACGTAAAACACCACCAAATTTACAAAATATAGAGTCCAATAACACAAGATTATGAATAAAATATAAAATCCACTACATGACAGACTAAGATCCCGCCAAAAACTCCAAAGCCCGAACTTACAGCTATCATCAGAGCGGTCAAAAAGATTTACAACTATGTATTAGGGATGATCGATGTTCGATGTCGATAACATCGACACATCGATGTTTTGATTTCGATAACATCGATGTTATGAGAATAAAATACTGAAATGTCAATATAGTTCTTTAGAGTCATTTAACGTTCCATGTACTAGCTAGAGACTAGATAATTGTCAAATATAACTCGAAGTAAGTCGTACGAATAGTTATTTCTTCGGAAGTCCTTTTTTTTCAACGCTGGCCAACTGTTGTGCCAGAAACACCCGATAAAGTTAGTTCTTTTACATACAGTTTTAATTGCTAGTAAAAACGTCGATGTTTTTCTATCGATGTTTAACATAAATCGATATTCTTAAACCGATGTTAACATCAATTTCAACATCGATGTTTTTCTAATATCGAACATCCGTACTATATAAATATCATAAGAAAATGACATTTAAAGTATAGACATCAATGTAATTGCAGAATTAGGCGATTTAGTCTGTTTACGTGTGCACGATTGTAATAATTATTCATAGTTCATTTTAACACCTGTATTAGTGAAAAACCATAAAGATTTAAGCGCCATACAAACGAAAATAGACCTTATGATGCAAAGGTTAGCAAACAGTTTGGCAGTATAAGGTTTAAAAAAATACTGGATTTATTACAAGATTTGAATAATTATAAATGATGTAATGTGAAATT
Source organism: Antheraea mylitta (assembly GCA_014332785.1). NCBI lineage: Eukaryota > Metazoa > Arthropoda > Insecta > Lepidoptera > Saturniidae > Antheraea > Antheraea mylitta. Next base: position 5,372,740 of record JACEII010000017.1, on the reverse strand, counting down.
CCAATTATTATGCAAAATGTATTATTACATTATTATTTAATTTTTAAGAACTATTTTTTGTACTAAACCACGAAATGTCCAACTTAGCTATTGTATTTATACTTTTAGGTTAGAAAAAATATTTTACATTAAATACTGAACTAAATATACATTAAACTATTACAATATGAATATATAAAACATAATATTGAATAATTTAGACAAATGAATATGGTAACAATAGTTTTTAGCCAATTAACTTTACTATTATTCTCTCTCCTTATTTCATATAAAACTTATTTCAAGAAAATATACAATATTTTATCGATCATAAGAAAAAAAAACGAAATATACTTTAAATTAGATATAATTTTTATGAAAATAATATCAAATACATGATAATATAAAAACCATATATAATCTGAATATAATTAAATATATTATTGTGACCATAGATTTATAGACTTATATGGTACATGTACTAAATGTCTCTGCCGATGGCGGGAAATTTAAAAATTTTTAAAAAAGCGCGCTGGGACCAATCTGTCCCAAAGCTAGTATCCAGGTTAACCTGTGTTTTTGCAAAAGAATAGAATTACATTGTAAAGTGAAAACAGTGTTTTAATTTATGAAATATGTAGACATTTAATGAATAAACAGAAATATTTATAGTTTTTTTTACAATATTTTTAAAGTATTATGTTTAAAAATTAAATTTGTAATATAATTCATGTTTTATAATTAAAATATGTAACAAAATTGTGTTCGTATTTTATTTCTTATATATATATGATGTTATGTACATATTGTTCATACCGACCATTAATTAATCTGTAGTCATTTTATAATATATGTAATAGGGTGGCCGAAAAAAAAGGATCATTTTTTGGGTATTTCAAAGCTCCTGTCAAAATATTAGTTTATTATCTTTTATACGCCCTCTTCAAAAATCAGTGCGATAAAACTATTGACTACTGTTTTCTTTTGCTATTCTATTACTTGTTACATTGAAAATGACAGATTCTCAAAATTTCAAATAAAGATTTCAAAGTTATAAAACATATTATTACAAACTAATATTTCCCTCGTAATCATTCGAATTATTAATCAAAAACTGTTAAAATTAGTGTGCATTGAGGTTTGACGATGAATATCTTTAAAACGGTAAATCTAATCGACTAATCAGAAGAGATTATTTTTGTACAGCAGTGAATTTCCTATGAAACTGTGAGGTGCGCATATCATAATAATGTTTTGTTAAAGAGTTATAAAATGCATAAGAAAAAAGAGATCTACCTGAAAATAATCAAACTTCAGTCTTTAAAAACTTTTAAACGGTGAAATTTACAAAAAAATAGCAAGAGACTTTTTTTGTAGAATATTAAATTTTCTACAAATATATGAAACGAGATATATTTTTTTAACGAGTGAATACCGAGATATGATTTTTTCTTCCTAATAATAAGGAAAAAATTAAAAAGTGAGAGGCAGAAGACTTTATTATCAAAATTAAGAGCTCATACTTGGAAAGAAATTTTTGGGGTGTCTACCAACATATTTTTCAAAGTATAAAGTTTAAAGAAAAACAATCGATTTTTTGGCCCACCCTAATATATATATATATATATATATTTTTTTTTATATATATTGTGTATATATATATATATATATATATATATATAGTTATACACAATACAAAGCGAAACGTAGAGATAATATTGTTACAATAATTATAAAATGAAATAGCTGTTGTATTACTTTGTATTATTCGGAAGTTGAACCGTTTTAAATTGATCTTTGCCTCGTGTCGGGTCGCTTAATTAATTTGTTTTAACTTCGTGGAAATTAAAAGTTTTGTGTACTTTGACGATATCCGAATGCCAAACACTGTACACGCTCGTGGCTATAATGTATTATTCGGTGAATTTAATCAAAGGCGGTATTGAGTTAACCAAGATATGGACAAATATGGTCCTTATTACTTCGGTGAGATTTTATTGCGGAGGCCAGACGTTAGGGCTGGAGAACGAGGTCAAGGTAGTGTAACACAAAGGTCGGAAGGTAACAAAAATACCAATAAATTCCCGGTAGAGTTATCTATCGAGTTAATTTCGTAAGTTTGGGCGTGATAGCCGAATGAGGTATGGTACAATTCATTTGATATAACGAACGGAAAAGTTAACGCACCACAATGACACGTGAATGGGTAGCTATGTATATAAATACACACATATCTTACATATATAGTGAATATTCAGATTCAGAGTTCAAAATACTTTATTCAATTTAAGCCCTGAGAAGGCGCTTATGAACATCAAAATTATCACTGGTTTGGAAAACAACCCAGTCATCGAAAAAAAACTAGCAAGAAACTCAACCTGATTTATCACTTCTTTATACATATTTTTACAAACGTAGATAGTTACATTAGTGTGTGGTAGAACCACGCTGAAGCTATTACTGGTTTCAGTATGAATGGTTCCGCTTGCCCGGTTAGCACCACCCACTCGCAGACACACCGACATGAACAGTCTTTGCATTGAGTGCAGTCAGTGAGAGCACCGGACGCCCACTTTCTTTCCCTCTCCTCTCCTCTCTCTCCTTCACTACATTTCCCCCCAATCATACGCTGGCAACGCATTTGTGTCTCCCCTGGTATTGCTAGTGTTTATGTACGACGGTGTTCCCTTGATATCAGGTGATCCGTCTGATCGTTTACCTCCTATAATATAAAAAAGGACTTGATGGGTACACAGAGAAAGGAGTCTTTTACAGATTTCGCCATCGGTCACATATTGCCTTTAGACATTACAGTCCACATGACATGGTGATTGAACTTACTGTCCGGCAAATCGGTAATATACTTTGCGATTTTGTTATAAAACGTACCTAACACTTATTACCTAAAATCTAAAATGGGTATCTACAAGATGGTAAAATGAAAAGAGGTAAATAAGTTGAACGTGGACAGATGTCTGAATTAAATCTGGTAGTGAAATGGGCAGAGAAATAGAAATGGGAAATGTATCATGAGAAATGGAAAATCAAACCTGTTAAAATTAAGAAGATTTGTAGGTATACTATGTAGACTACTACATATATATAGTATTTAGTATTAACTGTAAGGGCTATTAAAAAGTTATTGGATATACGTGATCAATGAAGTGTTTTAAATATGTTTACAGAATACAGAACTAATTTTAATTAAGCCTAGTCACCGTGTCTTTAAAGTAAACGTTTGTCAAGTCAAAGCTTCAACGTATTTACACGATTTCGAAAATTACGAGAATTCTGTTTAGAGTAAATAAATTATTTTAATAGAACATGGAAGGTGATTAAATTCGTATTAAACTTTGACTGTGTAATTACATTTGCCACTATTCAAGCTATTAAGGTTAAAGGATAAAGAAGAAAGTATAACATAGATTGTGTTCAGTGATCGCCACACTATCTGAATACGGTACACGCAACCACGAACAACGAGAAAGAATGACAGCAAGAAGACGGTATGGGCTCACACGCTCACTTATCACCAAATACCTGTTAAAAAGCGAGACACGGTGTCCGCTCTACCCGACACAGTGTTTACCCCACCGTTATTCATCACCCTAAAAGATTTTTTATCAAAATCATCAAATATTCCACATACGGCGTGTTTCCACATGTTACAGGGTTTATATATTTATTATTTTTATTATTATATACACGGGAAGCGGACAGCGAAAAAAAATGAGGTTTTCAAATTCGTTTTTCAATCTAATTGTACATCTAGAGCGCGCAAATGTAAACATTTAACGTACGCTTTACTGTTATTTGTTATTGACTTTTAAAATATTAGCTGGAATTCAATTATCACTTAATAAATTAATCGAAAGAGAGTTTTAAGAGAATAATTGAAATTAAAAAAAGAACTTTATATAATTGAATAAGCCTTATCCATTAAAGTTATCAAGATATTTCAAATATTTTTAAACTCTCAATATAAATATTAATCATTTTGTAAAAATGGGAAAATATTATGGTCAGACGTCTAATTAATCTGTTAAAAAATTCATATTGCATTGAAAAATTTATAGTTAAACATAACATTTAGATTATTATCAAAATTTACTCGAAATGTTTCAGTAATTCGCAGCAAAAGCAATCCACATTCATTTTTTCTTTTAATTTAAATGATGTTGGCATTTTCCAGATTTTAAAGTTCAGCCGCCCATACAATCTTGCTGCCATAGGTCCAGGCTTCATGACAGACTAGATATGGCTTGTAAGCGTAACAAACATACTCACGTTTACATTTGTAATATTGATTAAGATATTTCTTGATTATTCCATCTAAATCATCCATATGTCTCATGTTCTTGAACTTGAATAAATAAGACCTTTGTAGTCCGGTGTAGCTGTAAAGGCCTTACAAGGCGAATAGCATACAGTCAGTTCGAAAAAAGAAAACCTTTATACTTATTTCTGTTATCGATATTATTGTATCTTTGTTTCAGTATAAACATCTAGATTTACTTCGATTTCTTAGTCCTTATACTTGTAATACGATCTAAAGGTCAAACGCTCCTAAACCTTTGGGAGCCCTTAAATTCTTTGGTCAAGTTCCGTACAACGGTACCCCTAGGGCAGTGTACTCAGGTTATCAATTACGACCTTAAAGCGATACAAACAGCTGGGTAGCGAACACCCCAACCTACCCTGTCGGTTATTTGTTCTCCATTAGGTACATTAATTAATCTACCAACGGGTAACGATTGATGGAGTGGAATTCATTTAAACCGATTTGATTTGGGGCCGAACGCGCCCAGAAGCTTTGAACCTTCGTTAGGATAAATAAAATTGAGTACCTCTCGACTTTGTGTTCGGATGTCTCAAGTAAAACCGATTAAGGTTTTAAAAATATATTAAATTCGGGTACGATTTTCTTTGATGGTACACAGTTTTCTCAATTTGTCTGTCGTGTTTATTCTCTGAGATAAATATTGACTTACGTAAATTATTTGATTTTGAAATAAATTTATTAAAAATCTTATCTATTAGAAATTAATGTTGTACAAGATTACGAATGGGAGGAGATATGCTATTCCAACACTTAGTGGCCGTGTATCTAAAAGAACTACGAAAAGCCACTGTTCTATATTGGGGAACAACAAATACATGTGAGCAAGTTCTTTTATAGTGCTTATTATAATTCACACAAATTTATTAAAAAGGTAACTAGGCATCTTAGTTAATATTATGTCAAAGGACTAGCCAAGGATAGCTTCTGTTTTGCTTCTATTTTAAAAAGCTTAAATTTAACGAGGAAAGGTGTGATGTGTGAAAGTGGTGGGACATAATAAGAAAAACGCACATAGGCGTTTGCACACATTGTATAAAATTTTGTTTTCAACTAAGAAGACATAAGCCTTAAACCACATTACAATAATTTAACTTTGATAGGATAATGGACTCTCATACCTACAGCCCGAGTTCCTCATTTAGATACGGTTTAATTTTGTAAAGTATCTTAAGCCGATAAAAGCAGTTCTGTGTACATTTATTAATTTATATATGGGCAGTACACAAATTTAGGTATAAATACGTATTCTATTCCGCGTCATAGTTTTTGACCACTCTGAATATAGCTTTAGGTTCATAGGTTAGGTTCGCATAGTACAGCGTATACAATAGCAATAGCATGTAATTAACAACAACAAAACTATATTAAATGCGACTGTACTGCAGCTAGTAATGACAAGGCACATGTGTCAATGTGGGTGGAATAGGGGGCGAGGTACGCGTGCGGACGATGCTGCTACCGCCTCACCTCAGTAGTAGTAGTAGTAGTAATAATATTCGTCCCATAGGACAGGCAAAGGAATTAATCCATGCTGCCAATTCTGAAGTTATCAATATATGTGATTCTTGTATATTCTGTAGTGAGTTTCACTCTATGTTCAAGCTAATATAAAGGCATACGCGCCAAATCTTCTATATAACCATCTTCTTTATCTTAATTTTCAAGTCGTTTCTTTTGCCAATTCTGAAGTTGTCAATACGGATAGTTCTTATGTAATCTTAAGTCTGTTTTCTTCTAAGTCCAAGTCAATGTAGAGGCTTAAGCGCCAAATCTTCTATATAATATTTCAGACATTTCTTATTTTCTTAATCTTTAAAAAATGTTCTGATATGTCCATGTTTTGTCAGGATATCAGGATAAGTAAGGAGATCGATATTCAAGTAGTGTCTTGTGGTTATTTCAAAGTAATAACAAGATGGTGGTTCTCTTGTCACAACTTTCCTGGGAATTTTTGTGGCATCCCAGAATCATGGTCCGTGGTATTATTTTTTATTCACTTCACTTACGGTAGGTGGTAGAGCCCCGCTGAAGCTATTTTTGTTTTCAGCATGAATGGGTCGGCTCCTCCGGGTAAGTACCACCCCTCTCACAGAAAGCCGACGTGAAATAACAGAGGACGACAAGACGTCGTGAGGGCTTCCACACTTATGTGGTCGATATTCCCGAGATTCGTACAAAGCGATTTGCTTCTACATTTATTATACGTACGGCTAAGGTGTGGAATTCACTTCCGACGTATGTCTTCCCGTCATCATATAACTTGGGAGAGTTCAAGAGTAGAGTGAACAGGCATTTAGCAGGTAAGCGCGATCCATCGTTGGCTTCATCGTCACTTACCATCAGGTGAGATTGTGGCCAAGCGCATGCTTGTAAAATAATAATAATAAAAAAAAACAGTGCTTGCATTGTTGTGTTTCGTTCGGTCAGGGAGAGAGCCGGAGGCCCACCTCCCTTCCTCTTTCCTTCCCCTCCCCCTTCTCCCATATACAGGTTGGCAACGCACTTGCGACGTCCCTGATGTCGCTAGTGTCTATGGACGGTGGTAATCACTTAGCATCACGTGACCCACCAGTTCGTTTGCCTCTTATGATATAAAAAAAAATTTTCGCAGAGTTGCGTATTTATACAAACAGACATATACACATTTCTAAAAATTATTGGATTGTATTTTATTACTTATTCCAAGACACCCGTTCGACCTATGCAGAAAAGATATCTGTTAGAATTAAATGAAACAATTGATCTCGTATTTGCATGTATCTAGGTACGCAATATTTGGTAAATTTCGCTATTTCGTATGAATAGAGCATTGTATTATTCTCAAGTTATACGTATAATTAAGTCGACATTAATACAAAGGTAGGACCGGATACCGGGACGTAGGTATTCCGATATTGCGAACCTATATTGGTTATCGCTTAGGTGATATCGAATATTCGGGATGACATCTACTTCATTACGATCTGTGTTCGGTTTGTTCATTAATATTTAACTTGGTTAAATTTACGCTACGTTATCGTGGTAATGAAGAATTTTATAATTAGAATAATTCATTATAGGCATCTTTCAGACAGAAGATAAGGGTATAACCACCACGTCAGTCTACAACGTATTGGCAATTTCAAACTCTGATGAAGATATTCAGCATGAAAGGGTCGGCTCGCCTGGGGTAGTACCACCCTCTCATAGAATACCGACGTGAAGTAACAATGCTCGTATTGTTGCGTTTCGTTCGGTCAGTGAGAGCACCGGAGGCCCACCTCTTCTCACTTACTTTCCTTTTTCCTTCCTCCCCCAAGAAAGGCTGGCAATGCACTTGCGATTCTCCTGGTATTCCAAGTGTCCATGGACGGTGGTGAACATTTAACATCAGGTGAAGCACCTGTTCGTTTGCCTCTTAAGATTAAAAAAAAGGTTTCTGAGGTTCGGGCTTCCTCACGATGTTTTTTTTCACCGTCAGTCGATAGTGTTACCAATTTAGATTAGTACGCGAATTGCGAAAAATGTTGGTACATGCCGGGGTTCGAACCTTTGGACATCGTATTGATATTCCTACTGGTCAAACCTCTAAACTACAAGGACTCTTATTTACATTTAGTTTTATTTAGTTAGACTACATGCAAAAGATAATTAAGGGAATATACGTTTTATGG
>JACEII010000017.1:5320041-5354766 GCA_014332785.1 Antheraea mylitta | reverse complement strand
AGAGGGTGGTCTATAATTATGATTAGAAAACTTTATTTCATTGGGAAAAAAAAGATTATTTTCAATCAAGAAGAATTCTTCAAAACATAATATAAAATTATTATTATTATTTTTTTTTTTTGGCATAAATCGACAAAATTTTATTATCGATCATAAATTTTTTTAACATAAAGTTTAATCTCGGACAATTTAAAAATAGTCTATATTAGCGAAAAATTGTTTCAGGCATTTTTTATAGATCGTTCTTTTCTAAAAATATGTGTTGGTATTCTTTATTGGGTGATAAAATTGCAATCAAATATAGTATTTTGCTTGTATTGCTTAAATGCGAAATCCAAAATCACAAATAGTTAATATTAAGAACTAAAACTGTGACAGTTTTTTTTTGGTCATTTCGAACTGTGTTTTCAAGGTGAGTAACCAAAAAAAACTGTATTTATTTAGCTCGAACTAATATATACAGGAGTTTTTGGCGGGATTTCAGTCTGTCGTGTAGTGGATTTTATATCTTATTCATCATCTTGTGTTACTTGATTCTATATTGTGTAAAGTTGGTGGTGTTTTATGTAATATGGTTAGTTTATTGTGTATAAGTGAAGTGAATGAAAAATAATACCACAGACCATGAATTTTGGATGCCACAAAAATTCCCAGGAAAGTTGTGACAAGAGAACCACCATATTGTTATAACATTAAAAAACTACACGACACTTTACTTGAATATCGATCTCTTCTGATAATTTTAAACCTAACTTGAACTTTATCAACTCAACACTTGGAAATATCAGAACATTTTTAAAATGATTATTCAAAGATTAAGAAGATAAAAAATGTGTGAAATATTATATAGAAGATTTGGCGCTTATGCCTTTACATTAACTTGGACATAGAAGGAAACAGGCTAAAGAATACATAAGAACTACCCGTACTGACAACTTCAGAATTGGCAAAAGAAACGATTTGAAAATTAAAATAAAAAAGATGGTTAAAAATTTACGAAATATTATATAGAAGATTTGGCGCGTATGCCTTTATATTAATTTGAACATAGAATAAAACTCACTACAGAATACACATGAACGACATGTATTGACAACTTCAGAATTGGCAGTATGGATTAATTCCATCGCCTGTCCTATTGGACGAATATTATTACTACTACTAATATCTATACTAATATATAAAGCTAAAGAGTTTGTTTGTTTGTTTGTTTGGTTGAACGCGATAATCTCAAGAACTACAGATCTGATTTGAAAGTTTCTTTTAGTGTTAGATAGTTCATTTATCGAGGATGGCTATAGGCTACATATGATAACGTTTAAACCAATAGGAGCTGAGCACTAATAAAGAATGTCTCAAAATCGGGCTATTTTGGAAGCTTTCGATGCGTGTTAATGTCAGTACTATATGCGTTGCCATGGTAACGCGATAACAATCTCTCGCAAATATTTTCATGGTTTATTTTGTGTTCCTATTAAAACAGTTAATTCTACGTTATTTTTGTTTCCAATTTTTAATTATACGTGGTACGTTTATATCGCAAACATTTCTAAAGTTTATTTTGTGTCGCTATTCAAAAAGTTTAGTAGTAATAATATTCATCCAATAAGATAGTCAAAGGAATTAATCCATACTGCCAATTCTGAAGTAGTTAATATAATTAGTTTTCTTCTATATCCAAGATAATGTAAAGGTATAAGCGCCAAATCCTCTATGTAATATTTCGTAAATTTTTATCTTCTTAATTTTCAAGACAACAGAATTCATGCTTCGCGGTATTATTTATCTTTCATTTCATTTATGCACAATAAACGAACCATATTACATAAAACTCTACCAATTTAACACAATATACAGATAAGTAAGACAAGATTATGAATAAAATATAAAATCCACTACATGACAGACTAAAATCCCGCCAAAAACTCCTCTAAAACTTTATTCTACGTTAGTTTTGTACCCAATTTTTGATTTGTGATATATTACGTATAATAAAAGTAAAGTGAGTGTATTTTATATTAAAAATATCCGTGATGCTACAAATATCAACATTTTTTTTAATTCTGTGGATATGTCTGTTTTTTTTATTTGTTACGGGTAATCTCCGAAACGGCTGCACCTATTTGAACGGTTTTTTTTCTTAGAAATGACTACGCTATTGATCTAGCAAGGTCTTAATAGCTTCACCGGACTACAAGTAATATTTGAACGGGAATTTTACGGACAAATAAGTAACTAATTAGCTGTTTTATTTTAAGCTAGCGGGTTCAGCAGACGTTGCCCGCCCTGATAATAAGATAAACTATACCTATACCTTGCCCAATAATCATTTTATATATTGGTGAAAACGGCATGAAGATGCGTTCTGTAGTTTTTGATCTTATCGCGAACAGACATATAGACAGACGTGGAACAGGACTTTTTCTTACACTATGTAGTGATAAGCTGTTATCCGTGCCTTCGTCCATGTGAAATTAATCAAAAATATGTTGTTCACTGTAAACATACACGAGCTGTACTGGACTCCAAGATTTTTTTATACCAAAAGGCAGCAAACAGGCTGACGGCCCACCTGATGGTAAGTGGTTAACGTCGCCTATGAACAACTGTAACACCAAGCTGTTGTAATTGAAAGTCATATGTTTATATGTGATTTAAATTATAGCAAGGTATGATAATAACTTAATTACATCGACACTATGGACATATTATATCTATATAATAAAAGATTTAACACATATTGTTCGAAAATGTATAGTTTAATATTTTCATTACTTTCTTATATAGTGTAAGTGGGCTCTATGGGTCATATATAGCAGTTTAAAGTTCCAGTTATGTGGCTGATGATAAATCTCTTCCCATTCGATTCACTATTCTTATTCACATATATAATGTACAAGTACATGTTACCTGTTACAGTAGATGATGTGCGTGTGATACTTACAAATATTTTTGAAAGAGTATTATTGTAATTTACACTAGATATGTGATCAAAATTTTACATTTATTTAATATATTTAAAAAAAAACGCGTGCGGAGCCGCGGGCAACAGCTAGTATAATATATACATAGTTAGTTAACAGCGATGGAGTCGTTAAACTACTTGCGCAAACAATCTGAGTTCCGGCTGGAGTTTCCGATATTCCCATTCTAAAATTCGATCCGGAACCAGTTTCTAAAGCGAAAACAAACTGGTGAACATCTGCGGCAGATTAAGTAACGTACAGTTTGTACCTAATAGGCAATAATTTCTTTTAACGTCCTCGAAGCGTCTATCGCTTACCGTTCTTTAGATAGCAGTATCTCTAATTTTATATTGGCGTTTTTATTCTTTAATTGTTTATTTTTCTTTTAAATGATTTAAACCAATGAATCTATGTATTATGTACGATTATAAATATTCAGTGAATAAAAAAGGAGAAGTGAAAACTCAAACCAATAAGATAAATGTGCTCTCTTTTGAATTTTCATATTAATTATAGCTTGAATAACAATATTCCAATTACAGAATTTGTCTATTGAAATTATTAATATTAGTGTAGTTTTCATAACTATAGGTAGTCAGAACAATAATTATATACATTTTTATAAAGTCTGTTAATCAATCAAAGGTATGATGAGCTGCAAAATATCAATATTATATATACACAGGCTCCTATACTACGCGTTGCTAGTCTAACGCAACGTAAACGCAATACGGCCGGTCATTCTTACGTAGTATATCATGACACGAAATTATAAATTTAATTGCTGCAGAAATACCGCGAGACGTGCCTAAAGAAGTGGTAATTTCAAAATTGATAAGATTTAAAAAAATTCGGTGTCTGAGGTGAATTTCTCAATAATAAATTACCGAGTTTTCGAGTACCCGTTTCAAAAGCAGAAAAACGATAAATTCCACTAATGCGCATCGCCATTTATCTTGTCAAGGACCATACTTTTCTAGTCTGGCTCTACGCTGTCACCGCTGGCATCAACTTATGGATCATATGACAGTACCCCCTCTACGAACTATATTTGAAGAATTATTTGTTTTTTCTTTTTATTCGAGCTCTTCTATCATTACTGAAAAGAGCACATAAACTATATGATTATAAAACAAAATTCTTTGACACGTCAGTCTGTCTGTTCAGGATAAACTCAAAAAGTACCGATCGGATTTGAATGCGGTTTTCACTAGAAGATAAAATGATTCATAAAGAAGGTTCCGGTATATAATTTGTCAAGTTTCTTATTATCAGTAACACACAAATTATTACGTGTTTCTTGAATCTATTATTTAATATATAACTAGCTGGTATATGTGACTCCGCCTGTTCGTTTATTGTCTTAACGATGTATTTTATGTACAGGGGAAAAATTATAAGCAACACAGCTTGCTCCATCTCTCCATGGCACGAAAACACAGATCGATGAAGGTTAATGCTTGTAAAAATTATATTTCCTTAAATGTTTAATAAATTTATGGTAAATAAATACATCCTAATATTGTTTTTAGATATAACAATGATCGAACTCTAACACAGTATCATATTTCATTTTGTTTACATATCGTATACAAGCAGACACAGCCACGCGTTGCTGTTGTTCAGATATTACAAGTTAAAATTATGATAAAGTATTTGGTATTATGTGGTAATGAGTCTGTCTAAAAACTTGATACCGAAAAGGTAAGGTAACATAGTAAATAGATTAACAGAACGCTTCCAGCATAAAATAGACTAAGGTTGAAAAATAAATTAAAATATGGCGTCATCTATGATATACCTATAACAGTTGATCCTACAGTTTTCTGCCAATAAATTACTTTAAAGCGCCATCTTTTAGAGATTTCTGAAACTTACAATTATTAGCGATAATCAACGTTTACCAAATGCCAACTTTCATATAGATCAGTTAAGTACTTTCAGTTAAACTTTCTATGTGTTGATCTTACAATGTATAATTAATTTTCGACATTTCTCCAACTGTGACAGTGTCATTAATCAAAACATAATCTCTCAAGACTTTATACCATCGACAAATATTTTGTTAAATACTGGATTCATTGAAATAATCTATAATTTAAAATGAAAAAGATTTATTATATTACACACACGTTAATTGTACACGTTAGTTTGCAGATGAGCATGACAAGACAAAGGCAACTATCGATTGATTGTACTACTTTCTGTGTTCGCTGCTATTTTTAGATTAGTGTTTGGCGTTAATTTTTTATTATTATTATTATTTTTATTTTTTTTATTGTAGCACGGCAACGTGACTGTACAATGCCTGATGGTAAGCATAGTACAATCCAAAAACAGTGGCGACCACCGAGAGACATACTATCCATCGCCGGTCACCGCTGTCATGCTGGCCTGCGTAAGTGTCTTTTCACGTTGCGCTTGAAGGACACCATGTCATAGGAAGGAGGAAACACACTAGCCGGGAGATTGTTCCACAGCTTTACTATATGCAGAAGAAACAGAGTAGACGAAAGTACAGAGCCTTGTGGAACTCCAGTATTTACTGACATGAGCTGCAAATCACGTCTTTCGACAAGGACACGAACTCTGCGCTCATCCAGAAAGCCAGAAATCCATTTGCATAGGTTGTCAGGGAGACCCTACACCGGAAGCTTCGAAAGAAGACCACGGTGCCAGACCCTATCGAAGGCCTTGGCAATATCGAGACTGATCGCCAAGGCCTCACCGTGCCTGTCAATTGCCTCCCCCCAGCGGTGCAACACATACGCTAGAAGATCACCCGTTGATTGGTTTTGATGAAAACCATACTGCCGATCGCTAATTAGCGAGTGATCTTCCAGATAGCGGACAAGCTGGGTGTTGATGATCCGCTCCATGATCTTGCACAGCACTGAGGTTACGGCAATTGGACGGTAGTTGTCAGGATCTGACCGATTCCCCTAATTGGGAATTGGTTGAACATTGGCTTCTTTCCAAGCTCGAGGCACGACACCAGAAACGTAAGACAATCGGTATAAGCGCGGAAGTGTTGGAGCTAACTCGTCTGCACATTTTTTTATAACAACCGCTGGGATACCATCCGGACCGCTAGCCTTTCGAACATGAATCGTAATTCCGGCATAGTGACACCGCAGTATGGAATAGTAGGTGGTTGCGTGTTACGATCATCGAGCCAGAAATTCGTCGCAAAGAGATCGCCTAATAGTGTCGCTTTCTCTTGCGGCTCATAGGCCAGTGTCCCGTCAGAGTACCTCAGTGGCGGCAACGTTGACCAACAAAAATTGGATTGCACAGCTTTGGCCAGACTCCAGTAGGTTCGACTGTTAGTCGGAAGAATTGCGAGTTCATGACCTAAGCGTGCAATGCGTTGGGTATGTTGGGTATCCGCTCTATTATAGGCCCTTTTATAAGCTTTGGTAGCAGAATTATAGGCTATTTTGAGGGTGTTGATATTAGGATCCTTGTTAGCGCGACCCTTGACCCAATCACGGTACGTGGCTTGCTTCTTACTGACAGTATCAGCACATTCGCGATTGTACCAAGGGCGTCCTCCACGTTTACCAACGATCTCAGAGGAAGGAATATTATACTCCATTACCATTCCGATCTCGTCGGCAATTGCATCGGCAATCGCTGAAGGATCTTTCTTGTCGAAACAGCGTCGCTTTCATGGAATGGAAGCGAAATAATCCCGCATCCTGTCCCAATCTGCTGATGAGTAGTGCCAAACTTTTCGCTTAATTCTTATTGTGGGTGGAGGTTGAGCGCGTGGCACAGATGATACAACAGGGCAGTGATCCGATGTGCCCAAAGGAGAATTGACCGACACATCATACCCAGTTGGATGGCTCGTCAATAGAAGGTCCAGTAAAGAGGGCGTATGACCTGTGATATCAGGAATCCGAGTGTGCTGGATTACTAGTTGAGTCAGGTCATGTGTTAAGGCGAATGCATGGGCAGTTCGTCCTGCATGGTCCGTCCTAGAGGAACCCAACCACATTTCGTGGTGTGCGTTAAAGTCCCCTAAGACTACCAATTCCGCAGTAGGAAACTGCTCTTGTACGTCGTCTATTGCCTTACTCATGTATTCAAACAGCCGAGTAGTCTCAGCATCCCCATCGTGGGATCTATAGAGGCACACGTAGATACGACTTTGAGTGCCCAGGTCCACGTGTAGCCAAAGGATGGAAAAAGAAGGATCCTCCAAGCAGCGCAAATGACGACAACACACCTCCGACCGTACATACACACATACACCGGCTTTAGCTTGAAAGTTCTCCTCAAGCTGGTAGCCGGGATAGTGCAAATAAGATGTGTCGGCCGGACGACGAATCTGTGTTTCGGTCAAGAATAGCATTTCAGGCTGAACCGTCTCAAGATGTTGATGGACGGCATTTAAGTTCGAACGAAGTCCACGGATATTACAGAACTCCATCGTAAAAGCGGCGTAGGGGTTGTGCACCGCTGTTGAGCCTTGATCTGTTGTTTGCGCTGTCATGGTTTTTTGAAGGATGAAAACGTGAAGAGCGAGCAACCTTCATCCTAGCCCAAAGGTACTCAATGTTTGTCACCGACTCACTAATTCCTGCAAGAATTGCACTGACCCGGCGGACGGAAGGGCCCCCGTACCCCCTCGGAATAGGTCGCCGGGACCCCAAATCCGGTCACCAACCGGCACGACGAACCTACCCAAGATTATGCATGGCATGGTGAGGAAGCCCCTCATGGTGGTTATTCATGAATGTGCCTCTGTACTATACCGCGGGTGGCCAGCGGAACAACCGTTTTTACGAGTCTCCCTGGCCGCCGAGTCAATGCAGCTCCCTTAGGAGGTGAGCCGTTGGAGAATCACACTGATACCTGTACCGAGACGAAAGTTGCCCGGTAGATGGATATGCACTGGCTGATCCCGAAACGCGACGCGCAGAAGCGTATCACTATGACGGGCTTTTTCACCATATACATGGTGGTTGCGACCCAGTCGGTTTTAAAACCCTACCACCCCGCATTCGCCATTGCCTCGTTCGTTATTCAGAAGGGTGCACCACGTACAGGTGAGGTTGGCTTGAGTGTCTCATTTCTAATGGTGTTATTCGACACCCCTTACACCCCAATAAATATAATAAAATAAAAAAAACGAAACTCTTTATTTTTTTCTCGAACTGATACACTATTGATCTAGCAAGGTCTTAACAGGTTCACCGAACTACGTGAAAAAAAAAAAATCGATGTTTAGTACATACTAAGTACCGGTTTCGTACATGTGTATTTATTAAGAAAATGAGACTACATTTTTACAGTACTGCAATGTAATGAAATAAATTGACAACTTAAAATTAATTTGTCAATTCTTCTTCTCACTCTCTTCTTCTGTCTCACTCACTCACTCACTTTTTATATAGAGATTATTTTAACCCAAATTTTTCACTTTTCCATACGATTTCTTAAATATCTTCTGTAATACAAACCTGCGCCAGATGGTTGCAAACACAAAAAAGTAACCATCCAAATAAGTGTAGCCTTTCTGAAGTATGGGCGTATATACAATACATTCGACAATTTATCTTTGTCTTATTGACAGATTTGGTCATGACCTTAATTTAAGAAAACTCTTTTATAAAGAACATGTTGAAGTGCAGACAAATCAAATAAAACGAAAAAGACATCAACGTATTGAAAACCTTAAGTGTATACATAAGCAATACAATTTCGCTTACCGATTCGATTCGTAAGAACACAATACAAAGATTGAAAAGAAAAAGTAAAATCATAAAACGTATACAATATTATTTAAAGCGATTTAGTAAACGAATCGAATCTGCTTCGTTGTTTTATTTATAAGGGCAAAGTTAGCAAAACAAGACGAGTTATTGATGCTCAATCATTTTAGTTATTTAACTTTAAATATGTTTCTAAATTCATATTGATTTTCACCTTTCAAAGAACTTATGTTTAAGTTCGTTTAATATTTTATACAGATTCGCGAAATAGAGGATATTCGAGATAAAAGCAAAATCGTTGGCTGCTTTATTAATTTTTGGCAACGAATGTTAGTAGATTATTACTGCCATTGTCAAGTAGGTAATTATTACAAGTTTCTTGCGATCATTTCAATGAACTAAAAACATGGTGGCCGTTTTGTCAGGAAGTTTTTTGTGACAAGACAGAACCTCTCCGTGGTATTACTTCTCATCCACTTCAGTTGTTCACTAAACTATATAACGTAAAACGACCACCAATAGTACAAAATATAGAGTCGAATCGCACAAGATTTTGAATAACATATAACATTCACTACATTACATTACAAGATCACGCGAAAAATTCATAGCCTACTGCTTTAATTTTAATCTTAATTATATTTATGATGCTATAAAAATAACTATAACAAAAATAATCTGTTCTGTAGCTCTCTGTTATCTGTATTACTATATTTTATACAACAAAGAGTATAAATCAGGAATAACTGCTATATATTAATAATGAATAACGTTATCACGTTATTTTTATATAATCGTTGGTTTACTTTTCCTATAATGACAAAGTACCTGGACGAGCGAGTCTAGCTCGGTTCTTTAAAGAACATTCTTAAATTAAAATAAACTGTTAGGTTTCCCCCACAAATTTAGCATTTTTTACGGAAACAAAAATATATCTTTTGCTGTCACTTGATTCGAACTGCAGTTAGACAGGTTTTCGAAGCAGCCGATTTCCATCTGAGCGACATTGGTTTTGATAGCACGGCGAAATTTATCCATATATTCTAGCTATATTTTTCAATTGTGCATAATATATTGCACAAAATGCCACCAATATTACAATACATAAGGTCAAATAACATATTGAGTTATGATTAAATACTAAAAGCATCTACATGAGATACAAAATTCCGTCAAAAAGAATAGATTGAAGTAGGTAGAAGGGAAATTGATATAGTAGTTAAGGAAAGTTTAACAAACAAACGGATGAACTCAATTTTGCATTTTTAATATTGGTTACAATTCGAATTTACGTATATATGTATATTTTTTTATGTCATATAGGAAACAGACGAACAGGTGGGTCACCTAATGTTAAGCGATCACCGCCATCCATAGACACAAGCAACACCAGAGGAGTCGCAAGTGCGTTGCCAGCCTGTTTTTTGGGGGAGATGGGACGGGGAGAGAAGATGGGAGGAGGGAAGGGGAGAGGAAGGGAGATGGACTTCCGGTACTCTCACTGATCGTACGAAACGCAACAATGCAAACACTGTTACTTCACGTCGGTTTTTTGTGAGAGGGTGGTACTACCCCGAGCGAGCCGACCCGTTCGTGCTGAAACCAATAATAGTTTCAACATGGCCCTACCACCTAGAAAATCGCAAAATCGCATTTAAGTTATACACGGGGTTAACAATATGATGGTTTATTTGAGTAGTATTAAACCTTGTTATTTCAATAAAATTGTAATTTTTCGGGACATAAACATTTCAATGAGTGATCAAAATTCAAATGAAAGTCTACCTTGTCGGCTTCAAGAAACTTTGTTATCAAGACGAATGTCAAACTGTCCAACTCTCAGAGGAATAGGTTTTAAAATAACTTATCAAAAATTAATTAAAACGAAGAGCTCTTTGTGATGAATCACAAGAGAGAATAGACGAATCCATTATGAAATTATTAAGCCGGAAATATTGTAATTACGTTTTGAACATATGTATTTAGGTAATGACATTAATATTTAAGGGATGCATATATCATATAAGTATGTTTTTTCATATATATCGGGGAACACACTATTGACCTGTGATACTGCGGTATTGACTATTCGGAGAGCCACTATTAACCTGCGATACCGCGCTATTGATTATATCGAATGTACTACTAATGACCTCAAACGCTATTGGTTGAAGTTATCGACTGTTAATTATTTACCCCGATGTGAGACGCTATTGGTTGGAGGTATCGGCTATTTATATATCTTGATGCTTTAAAAGGTGACCGATAACTAGATGCTGGGCATACTCGCTCGGACAGTTGGGCTAGTCCCGCTTACGGATAATTCGTCGTAACTAAAGTCAATGTTGTGTGTCTGTTTCGGTTAAAATTTTATTCGATTGTTCGTGGTGGATTGATCGATCAAATTATAACCATGACGTCACTATCGATGACGTCATACTTCTATATGGACGCCATTTTATCGCTGCCTCGATAAATATTTTATTATTCAATTAGAGTAAATATTCTTATTGATTATAATAAGTTATTTCTAAAAATAAATCTGAAAATATATCGTATCTTTATATATATTAATCCACATGCGCTCGTCATTCTTTTGCCTCTAAACAGGTTAATCGATTTTAATAAATATTATAGTAGAAGTTACTTTGTGCTTCCGCTTGGAATTGATTGGTCGCTATCACGTCTCTGAACACGAACACTGAACACCGATTTAATTTTTGAATTATCGTATATTGACGTCTTTAATTTTAATTTCCCACTGTTTATGAATTTCTAAAATAAAAAAGGCTAAGTATTTCGTAGGATGACCCACACAATATCGAATTTAAAATATATAGTACAATATCGCTTTTGTATTATGACTATATGTTGCCTTACTTCATGTAAACAGAAAAAGTCATGTTATTACGCAACGGAATTTAATGCGATTTTCACTATCGTTTAGAGATTTTTCTCAAAATCAAAAAATTCTTTATTCAGTTTATTAGCGTAATTTGCCACGTACCATACGATACGGGCGCCCCCACGGATCCCGACTGAGCGACTCGAGCAGTTCCTCCTTAACTAGAGCCTTAGTTCGCTTAATAGCTCTACGGAGCGCCAGCCTGGCTGCTCTGTACCTCTCATAGAGCTCTGCTTTCAATGAGGACGCGACCTGCGAGCGGCCCCGCCTGCGTCGTTGACGGGTGTACTGGCGACGGGCCGCCACACACGCTATGCGTAGCTGCGCTATTTCGGCGGTCCACCAGTACACCTGACGCTTGGCGGGTATCGGCCCCTTAACTCGGGATATTGCCGCATCGCAGATACGCATCACTTCCGCCCGGAGAGACTCCGCCTCCAAGTCGACGTCGGCAGGCCTGTCTAGAGATTCGCCTATCACCCAGGCTTGCGCGACCGCCGCATCCAAGAACGCCTTGCGCTTGAAGCGCTTCAAGGCCCAACGTGGTCCTTCCCCTAGGGGGGTCCTACGGGCTGGTCCGCCCGAGGTTTGGGTGGAGACGTCGAACCGTATGTAGCGATGGTCTGATAACGTCTCCACTTCCTCAAGGACTCTCCAGCTCTGGACACGGCGCGCTAGAGCAGGGCTAGCGAACGAAAAGTCCACTATCGACTCGCCCTGCTGTCGCACGCACCTGTTAACAGACACTTTGTTCAGAATGAGTAGGCCCTATGTTATGGCCCACTCTTCCAGGGTCTCACCCCTCACGTCCGTGGCAGGGGAGCCCCAAGCCGTAGTCACAAGTCTAACCTAACCTAACCAAAGCGAGATAAAAGAGCAAGATGGTGAACATTCAGCGACTGCGATTCATTTTTACCATAACCTTATTAAAGCAAGTATTCAATACGTATTTTACTTTTTTGTAATAACACCGCCTATGTTTGGATTCATATTACTAATATAATCATAAATACCTTCCTACTACCACAATAACCTATCCAATGTTTCCAGCAATGAAAAAGATAGGACCCATCAAACGTAACGAATATTATCGTCACTTATACGTTGAGATCTATAGTAAAGGTAGGAGGATACGCTTGCAATTCCTGTCTCTATTCATAAAGACAAATAGCAATCTCAGCGCAAATATTTCAATTTCATCCGAGCTCCGATCAATCGAGACTAAAGACAATCCATTCTTTGTCTTTTCGATGTTTTATCAACAGCCATACGTATCGACGTTTGTCTAAGTGGTAAATTTTAGGTACTTTAGTAAGTGAAACTAAGTATCGAGTGTAATGTTGTAGTATGTTGTATAGTTGTTAATTATTTATGCTAATAAGACTACGAATATATCAAACCTGCAAATTTACGTCGGAGATGTTTTTATTAGAACTTATTCAAATGAGGTTTTCGAGGTTATACTTCTTTTGGCGCTTTAAGGAAAAATGATGAGCGTAAATTTTTACCATGCGCGCACACCGTCACGTAAAACCGACACTGTGAAATTTTTACGATGCGCGCGTACACCGTTACGAAAAACCGTCACCTTGAAGTTAGCTATAGTCAACATTCTGTTTGTTGTTGTGTCGTTTTTTCTACAAACGAAGAATAAGGCAAAAGATAAAATTTTTGAAACGATTTTTATTTTGTCTAGCCAAATAAGTATGATTTCTAACGCGTATACATAAGCACACACACTTTTCATCCAAGTTAAAAAGATACTTATTATTCGTGTAAAATCTCAAGTAGTGTCATTTTTACGTAGTCAATTTTCCGCTGACCTGCTTCGACGGTTATCTGCATATTTTTTCCTGGTTCTTATACAACAAAGGCATGTAAAGAAAGAACATTTTGGTTTTATGATACACTTTCTAACTATGGTAGCCCTAAATGAAAATTTAACATTAAATTTATATTGTTTTATATGTATAAACATGAAAGCTGTTACATGTGTAATAAATTTAAACGTAAATATTTTTTTCTCACGATTAAAAACATTAAGAACCAGATATTATCAAAATGTTTCCAACATTTTGTTTGCTTTATCTCAACTATCAAAAGCGTCTAGATTTAGATTTATTTTTTGAGCTTTTCTATACTTACTTATAAATCATATTATAAAGTGATACAATTTGTGAGTTTGTGACGTTATAGGGGGTAATCTCAGAAACTACTAGTCGAGAGTCACTTCATACTGCGAGGCAGTTATGTTCGCCAAGGAAGCGGCGGAAAGGGAGAGGGAGCAGACCACCAGGCTCATCTCCCGCGGCCGACGAATACGGCAGCGACGGGTCGGAGACGATCTTATGCCGCCATAAAGGGCCTGCGGGCGATGTGACGCGGGCACGTCCGTCGCCTTGCACTATAGCAGGCCCACGTGGTGGAGGCGCATTGTGCCATGCGACTCCCACATTTCGTCGGGAGGGGCTTAACACCCGTCCCTCCCTGGGGGGAGTTATTGACTCAATCAGGCCGCAGAAGGGACCTCTGGCCAGGGGCCGACACCTGCCGGGTTAGCAGACGCAGTGCCGTAGGCAGCTCCTGCTTCCCGGCCAAATAGGTGTAAGTAGGCACCATGGGGTTTTAGTCCGTGCAACTCGGACATATCCCACCCTCAGCTGCCCGGCTAGGGTGGATGTCTGTAGAGATCTCCCCATGTAAAAAAAAAAAATTAGACTTGTGAAAAAAGGATAACCCGAACTTGTCGGTGCGCTTTGTACGGAGCCTTTTTAAAGCAAGTATTTAATACGTATTTAATTTTTTTTGTCATGACACCGAAGGTTTTTGAATATATAATTAGTATACATAAGAGTAACCCCATTCTAATGCCATTTTGCTCTCTCTGGTCGTACTGCAAAAATTGATTATATATTCTTTTGAAGTGATTAAAATTGATTTGTTTACTCTAAAGAAATTAATATATTTATAGAGAATTTAATGCATTTTCAGTCTGTACGAACGCTATTCCATGACATGTAACGTGTATGAATCTCATTTTATAAATTATCTACTACGATTACATTCCGAAAAATAGATTTCAACGTAAAGGACTTGTTTCCAGAGGCATCAATAAAAAAAAGTGCCTGACACTGACAATAAATTTTAAAAGGAGTTTTTGGCGGGATTTTAGTTTGTTATGTAGTGGATTTTATATTTCATTCATACAGTGCATAAGTGAAATGAATTGAAAATAAAACTACGGAGTATGAAATTCTGAGATGCCACAAAAACTTCCTGGAAGGTTCTAACAAGGGAGCCGCCATCTTGTTGGAACATTGAAATAATCGCACGATACATTACCTGAATATGGATCTCCTAACTTGTCCTGATAATTTTATGGTAAACCTATCTTTGACTTTATCACTCACGCTTGAAGGTATTTGAATAATTTTGTTTTATGATTACTCGAAGATTCAGAAGATAAAAAATGTCTGAAATATTATATAGAAAATTTTGCGCTTATGCTTTTACATTATCTTGCACATAGGAGAAAACTGACTAAAGAATATATAAGGACTACCTATATTGACAACTGCAGAATTGGCGAGAGAATCGACTTGAAAATTAAGAAGATAAAAAGATGGTAAAAAAATCTACGAAATATTATGTAGAAGATTTGACGCTTATGTCTTTACATTAACTTGGACATAGAAGAAAACTGGATACATAATACATAAGAACTACCTATATCAACAAGTTTAGAATTGGCAGTATGGATTAATTCCTTCGCCTGTCCTATTGGATGAATATTATTACTTTTCCTGTTGTTCTTCTTTTATATTCCTAATCTTGTTTTATTTGACATTATATACATTGTGTAATGTTGGTGGAATCTTTGAGATATGGATTGGTTATTATACAAAATGAATTACAAAGACCATGAATTCTGAAATATTACAAAACGTTTTTGGGATGTTCTCAGAAATATCATAAATAATCTTAAAGAGTATCTGTATGAAAAACTAGGAAGAGAATATATTCTCAAAAGACCGTAAACTTTGTAAATTATGTTATGTTATCGAAGTTCAAAAGAAAAATCGATTCTTAAGGAATTTGCACTCCACAAATATATTTGTTTTAATACCTTGTACTTTCCCTTCTTTTATAATAGCAGAATAGGTCTAGGGCAAGGAATTTTCTAATCATTTCAATGCATATAAAGTTTCTATATACTGTTAAAGAATATAAATGTCATTGTACTATTTGCTTTATCAACTACGAATAGGTCAAAGTATTAAGCTATTCATGCTTGTGCACAATTTATTGGACGTACTTCAAGTGAATGTCACGAAATCTCACTCTAGATTAATGTCAAAGTTTGAGTAAGTAGTTTTATCTGATGGCGGAGAAATTTCAGTTTTATTGTTACAAAGCTGAATTCGAAATACTTCAGTTTATTTTCATATTTTATAAAAGTATAGCGGGGAAAGTTGTACCAACCTGATAATAAATAAAAACTTGACAAATGATATACCAGAACCTTCCTCATGACATTGCTTTATCTACTGGGGAAAACCGCATGAAAACCCGTTCAGTAGTTTTTGAGTACATCGCGAACAGACAGAGACGGGCCAGAGGATTTTGTTTTATAAGATGTGATGATAAGCCAAGATAATTCAAAAATTAAATTTTTGCTGTTATTGTATTGTACATATTGATTGAAATGAAAGATTAGTAATTGTTTGTCATTGCGTTTAAAATTTAAAAAAAATAAGTCTTTTGAGTTTACAAAACAAAGTCACTGCACGATAGGAGTTATTGGCGGGATTTCAGTATGTCATATAGTGGATTTTATATTTTATTCGTAATCTTGTGTTACTTGACTCTATATTGTGTAAAGTTGGTGGTGTTCTGTGTAATATGGTTAGTTTATTGTGCATAAGTGAAGTGTATGAAAAATAATACCATGAAATTCTGAGATGCCACAAAAATTCCCAGGAAAGTTGTAACAAGAGAACCAGCATCTTGTTATAACGTTAAAATAATCGTACGATACTTGAATATCGATCTCCTGACTTATCATGACAACACGTGGACATTTCAGAACATTTTATTCAATGATTATTCAAAGATTAAGAAGATATAAAATGTCTGAAATATTATATAGAAGATTTGGCGCTTATGCCTTTACATTAACTTGGACATAGAAGAAAACAGACTAAAGAATGCATAAGAACTATCCGTATTGATAACTACAGTAACAACTTGAAAATTAAGATAAAAAAGATGGTTAAAATTGTACGACATATTATATACAAGATTTGGCGCTTATGCCTTTATATTAACTTGAACATAGACTAAAACTCACTACAGAATATACAAGAACCACAATATTGACAACTTCAGAATTGGCGGTATGGATTAATTCCTTCGCCTGTCCTATTGGACGAATGTTATTACTACTCACTGCACGATAATCCAAAATATTCTTGGATAAATAAATAAATTTAACACTACCACGACTCAGGTAACAACAGCATAATAGAGGATTTAAGATATTGTAGCGTTTACTTTTTCCCTAGTTGGTACCTTTTACCTAAAACATTTTAAGATAACAATACTTAAACCTTTATAAGGGTTGGCAGCTGAGGGTTTTTGTTTATCTTTTTTGCCTACTATTCAAAGTGGTACATATACAGAATGAGTTTAGCAATAGAACTTATATACTTGGTCAAAAAAATATTCATAATAGAATTAAGAATATATGAGCACTTATTTTTTACTTGGATGAATGACGTTTATATATCTATCTCTTTCGCACGCTCTACATTCTATACGGTTAATAGATTTTAACATATGAGGTATTTTTAGTGACATGTAAGAGTTAAGAATTACATCAGTGAGGTTTTGCGGTTACGTCTTTTGTTTTTGTTTATCAACGAATGTAATTAACACAGCAGTTCGCTTAGGCTAATAACAGTGTTTGATTATAACCGCCACAGCAATCTTTGATGACTAAACTTTATTTTGAGAAATTGAACAATTGTGTACTAATCGTTTATTAACAAACAAGTTGCACGGGAATACTAACGAAGAAAATGATACCAAAATAGAGTCACAACAAATTACAGTTCAGTCGTGTAATGGAATAGAATGACAAATGAACAACAGAATGTTATTCTAGAAATTCCGTTAATAGTTCTTAAGGTTTTGCTACTTCTTTGCTACTTGTTCTGTCTTACTGATATTTTTACATGGACGTTTTTTTAAACCCAGGTCTTCACTTTTCCGTGCGATTTCTCAAATATTGTCCTTCAATAAATAGTGTTAGCCACATAGGTGCATCCGTTCTGAAATGATTTGCATTCATACCAAGTGACTGCTTAGACAGTCGCAATATTTCTGGGGACACTTTGCACTCGATTCTCGTTCTAAATCAATTTAAAAAATGGGTGCTTAGTATTCGATCTAATTATCTAGAAAAATAGAAAAATTACACACATAAAGCACAGTGTCAATGACCGTCGGGTGATTTCACCTTCATTTGACCGGGAACGTGATAACGTCAGATACAAAACCAAAGGGTTTGTTGTCCGTTTTACTATCGAAATTTATTAACTCCGGGTCGCCCATTGTAGCTTTTGGCAGCGGTTATTGCACTTAGGTTTATTATTTTATTTACAGTTAGCTGTACGTTTAAGTCATAGAACAAACTTTAAATTAGGTTTTATTGGTTGTTTATTAGTGTTTGTTTTAATATTATTATTTTATTTTATATGTTTAAAGTGACCATGAAGTGCTATATCCTAGAATATTGCGAGTGTCTAATCTTTCACCTGGTATATGTTTGACAATTAATTTGGTTTTTGTAAATTGGCATAATTTGCCATATTCAAGACTAGATTAGATTATTATAAAAACAACTTGTGTACAGTGGATAGAATATAAGCATTACACCGTTTACCCTATTTGTGCACAGCAAGAAAGTAGCGATGAACGTGTGGTGTTTGTAAAACCGTAGTATCTTAATAATTTAATTACCTTTTATTAAGTGAAGTTATCGTGATAATCTTTTTTTTTTAAATAAGGGCCAAGTTTCGAGGAAGTCAAATAAAAAACAAATGATCATAGATTTTTTAGCATTTGACAATAATTTCATTGAAAAATAAAATGTGTTCTAAGATGGTTAAATCGCTAATCTTATAGGGGGCTGGTTTTCAAGTATAGTTACCGAAAAGTAGTCCGGTATAGCTGTTAAGGCCTTGCTAGGCCAATAGCGTAGTGAGTTCGAAAAAAATGCTAGTGTTAGTGTTGCTACAACAGTTGCTTGACGATAGTTTATCAACTTGAGGCTTGTAACAAGCCAGGCGGACTAGCAAAAGCCGTACAACCATGCTAAGGCTTCATCACGATATTTTCCTCACCGACAGTTATTAGGATTCGAACGCACCAAATTAGGCCCCCCTCGGCAGCGGCTCAAGCCTAGGTCCGTTCCCTCGGCGTGGAGCCATTAAGTACGCTGCTCGCGCGATACAGTGACAAAAAATCTTACATCACTGCAACAACATTACACATATCACCTCCACACACGTGCACGCTGACACATGAAAGTGGAAGGGTCTTATTTTTTTCTCTTATCAAACTGAAATACTTTAGAAAATTATCCGATACGAAATATATATAAGAGTTGTTGAGGTATGTATGTTTGGTACACAAATATGTCTCAACAACTCATATATATATGAATAGATAGCATGTATCAGGCAACAATCGAAGCCGAGGTGTGGCGTGCTCAAGCCAGTTGTCAAATAAACTCGACTGAGTGCCTTAAGCGCTTGCCTTAGTAGTCCGGTGAAACTGTTTAGACCTTGTTAGGTCAATAGCGTAAATAGATCGAAAAAAAAGATTCGAACTTACCGCTATCAATGCGATGTTCGAAAACGCTATCAACTAAGCCATCATTTTTTCTAAATATGATGTTCAGAACCATATATCTCTATTATCTATTTTTATGCTATTATTATCTGAGATTTTTATATATGTCAAAGGGCATTATGGATTCATAGCACGTGGGCGTTCCATGGCATTAATAAATGAAGCAATACTTACGCATCGGAGCGGCGCGGTGTGCTTTTACATAACTTCCTGTAATTAATTTTACAAAAATAGCTTGTTAATATTTTGTTTACATAACAAATATTTGGTAAACATAATTATGTGGGTGGGTGGGTTAATTTCTTATTCCGCGTAGTCTAAAGCATCTTTGTAAAATTGTTCTTAAAAAGTGGGGTTTATTTATGAAAAAAAAAATATATATTTTTATTATTGGAATAATTATACGTTTTATATATTTTTTCTAGTGTAGTGTTTTTTTACAGTTATAGTTATTTTTTGTAGGTATAGTCACGCTGAAGCTATTATTGATTTCAGCATCAATAGGTCGGTTCGACAGGGGTAGTACCACCCTCTCACAGAAACACCGACGTGAAGTAACAGTTCTTGCATTGTTGCATTTCTTTCGGTCAGTGAGAGCGTCGGAGGCACACCTCCTTTTTCACCACCCCTTTCCCTTCCCCTTCCTCTATACACAGACTAGGACTGTTGATATTTTAAAAAATATCGGATTTTCGATATTTATGAAAATATCAATATCGGATCTCGATATATTGGAAAAAAATTATCGATATTTCGATATATCGATAAATATCGGCTATTTTAAAAAAATGTAATTCAGCTTAACATTGATTTACAATTTTTAATCCAGTATATTTGTACAGTCTATACCATATATGTTTTAAAATATAACAGTACAGTTCTAAGAGTCACTTGCACAAACGTTATTCAATCATATTAATAATCGTCATCATTATTGTTTTATCTAAATAAGATAATTACGTGTACCAATATTTTTCAGTCCATCAGTTACCAAGTTTTTTAAATAGTGCTAGTCTACTAGTTTCACTAGTAGAATAACATTTCGATGACTGCGGGTTCGAACCCCGGTGTGTAATAATGAATTTTACAAAATTCGCGTACACTTACTAATTTAAATTGGTAACAGTATCGTCTGACGGTTAAGGAAAACCCCGTGAGAAAACCTGAGCCTGAGAAATGTTCTGGTAGTATTATTATATGTGAGAAAACGTACAATTGTGGTTTTTTCAGAGTTTGAAATTGCCAATACGCCGCGCCGTGGGCTAGTGTGGTGATTATGTCCATACCTTCTTTCAGGAAAAGGTCTGTGGCCCTGCAGTGGCTCTCTTACAGGCTGATGGTAATGAATATTTTTCAGCAAGAGATTTTTAATATACTATTTACTTCATATGTTCAGCTGTTTCACTAGGTACTACGATTACTACTAGCCTGCTTCATATTAATTGATCCAAAACGTGGCAGCGTAGACAATAACGGAAGGATTAGGATAAATGCAGGATGCACGTAATGGAGAATAATGTTCAGGTAATGCGATCCACGAATGCCCTTGAAACTCACGGGGAAGGCGTATACAATTATTATAAGACACAGCTATATTGCATGCATCTGAGTGCTATGTTACAAAATAAACGGATGAGAAAAAACTGTTCGCGGCAGAGCTGCGATTGTTAAGATGTATGGTGTAACTAGAAGTGATATAATACAAATGTATTATGTAAAGTTTGGAAACATAACCAGTGACAGAAAAGTTGAGAAATAAGAGGTTAGCATGATACAGGCATGTTATAAAGAGAGATGAAAGACTTTATAACTAGAATAGTTTTAAGTCTGAAGGTGAATAGATATAAAAGTAGAGGAAACCGAAAAAAGTATGGATAAGGTGTGTAAAAAACATATGTAATAAGTGTGAATTCCGAGATTATATCTGACTGAGGAGACTGCAAAAGAAATACATAATGTATCGATTCAACCTAGGTGAAATAAGGCTAAGACAATGATTATGAATAAAAAAAATATCGACCGCCGATATCCAAATTATAATATCAAAATATCGATATATCGCCCAAAAAATATTACTAAAAAATATCGATATTTTAAGATAAAAATATCGATATTTTATCAACAATCCTAACACAGACTGTAAACACTTACGACGCCATTGGTGTTGCTTGTGTTTATGGACGGTGGTGATCACTTAACATCAGGTGACCCACCTGTTTATTTGCCTTCATTAATATATAAAAATATATATATTTTTCACTTAAATAACTTTACTATATGAGCTTTATAAATCTTTTTGAGCATTGGTCCCAATAAGTAATTAATCACCAGAGTGAGTGAGTTGTTTGAATCATTTCAGTGTTAATCTATAGTACATTTTGTATTAAGTTGCGTAAGAGTATTTTATTCAATTTAGGTCGTAAGGAAGCGCTTATAAACGGGGAAACTGCCACCGGTGCAGATTACTGGTTTCAGCATGAATGGGTCGGTTCGTCCGTGGTAGTACCACTCGCTAGCAGAAAACCGACATGAAGTAACAGTGCTTGCATTGTTGCGTCTCGTTTGGTCAGTGAGAGCGCCAGAGGCCGATTTAGTCCGGTGAAGCTGTGAAGGCCTAGTAAGGCCAATAGCGTAGTCAGTTCGAAAAAAAAAGCGCCGGAGGTCACCTCTGCTCACCTTTTCCCTTCCTCCTCCCACGCTGATACTCCCCCAACACAGGCAGGCAACGCACTTGCCACTCCCCTGGTATTGTAAGTGTCTATGGACGGTGGTGATCACTTACTTCAAGTGACCCAGCTGTTCGCTTGCCTCTTATGATGATATATTTAAAAAAAAATAACTTTTTTGTAATAACACCCATATTGTTATTTCTGATTTTGTGCTAATGCTAAATCTATTTAGAGTTTTTAATTTACTCGCTTAGTGTTTTTAGCTAGATTCCTTG
This sequence comes from Antheraea mylitta, assembly GCA_014332785.1. NCBI lineage: Eukaryota > Metazoa > Arthropoda > Insecta > Lepidoptera > Saturniidae > Antheraea > Antheraea mylitta. The sequence goes on along the minus strand of JACEII010000017.1, from coordinate 5,332,311 downwards.
CAAGTCGTAAGCCTGATATAGGGATATATAAAAGTGTTTAAAACTTTATCAACACAATTAAAACTAATAATCCGTGATCTTGAGGGTCAGTGCGGTTGATTAAAATCGCACAGGTCACGGTTTCATTTATCGTTTGAAACCAACAAAAGTTATTGTCCTTGTTTGGTATTTTAAGCAACTGAATAATTCTATTAAATGAATTATCTACAACAGAAAAATGCTATAAGCACGTAATAGTAAGAAATAAATCACATAATTTTATTCCATTTCTTATTTCAAAGGTTATTTTTAAGAAAATATTATTTGTATTTTGATCGAGTTTTTGACAAATATAGTAATGTAAGCATTAATTCTGTGTAAGGCAAAACTGTTAACTAGAAAGACTACCACACTTTCGGGCTGTGCAGTATTGTACCTCACTGATATAGGCGTTTACAGTTCGGCCATTTGTAATGTTTGATTTTGGTCGAGCGATTAATCCAATTACGCCCTACGATACCTCGCCCCCGTCACTCGACCTACCCGCATATTACTACGTTCTATCTTAGCGGACGTTTCAATATACACAGTACGCTTATTATTTGTATGGTAATTGCTTCATACATAGTTATAGAGTCGGTAGATAACGTACGTTCGGTGATATTAGATACCGTATCATCTTTGTTAATAAATGGGCTTAAAATGCAAAAAATAATCTTTTAAATCTGACTAATAGCTTAAGAGAGTAGCATGTGGAAATTCAAAAAAGAGTATACGTATAAACACACGATAGAAGTGAAATTTTTGTTGACATTTTCATTAAACAAATATACCAAAAAACAAACGTCACGCGGTGTTCTTCCTTGGTTACCCATCCAACTACTGATCGCGCTCTACGTTGCTTAATTTCTGTGATCAGGCGATAACCGGTATTTTCAACACTCTTCCCAACACGGTGTCTACCCCCACTACTTTTCGACATACAAAAAGGTTGCAGATCACTTCAAAATATCTTAAACTTAATATTATTAGTAAGTTATGGACATCGTCAGGATTAGAGAGAACTAGATGTTTTTTGTAATTGCTTATTTATTTAATTATTAATTAAATATATATTGTTCAGTATGTATTTTAGTATCTGTATCCTTAGTTAATTCATCCTGTAATAAATTATTCAATACAACTGCATAATAAATACATTTTATATATGATTCCTTAAGTATTATTTATTTACCTACGAATTACGCGAACACAAAGGCAACTCGTCGAGCTCTCAACGAAATGTAGGTTTTTGTAATGCATCAATATTCATGAGAGAGGCTCCGGTGACAGTTCTATTTCGAGAGGCCACGCTCTGAATCTTCCCACGTAACTTTGTTGTATTTTTTTTACATATTTTTACGGATTATTTTCTCGCACTTACATACTTACGAGTACCTATAGTCTAGTTGTCTTTGAATTCTTTAGCGTGTATGAAGTGGAAAGCTACACACATTCTAATATGTTGAATTAGATAAAGAAAGAGTCTGTGTCTCTGTTAAAAGCTTTCGTGCTTAAAATATGTAATGGATTACTACGAGTATTTTGAATTTATATGAGTACGTTTTTGTAACTATATAAAAGTAAAATTAATATATAATGCCTGAAGAAAAATCGCCGCTTCACATCAATCTCTATATATATCAATTTCTTCTATACGTGTGTATGTCATTGCATTCCTCCTAAACGGCTGGACCGATTTTGATGAAATTTTGTGTGCGTGTTCTAGTGGATCCGAGACTGGTTTAGATTCACAATTGAAACCGGAAGGTGGCGCTGCGGTTGGCTTTTAGAATTTTTTTAAATTATCAAATCAGGACAACGTTCGCAGGGACAGCTAGTCTTTATATATAAATTTCTTCTGTACGTGTGTATGTCACTACATTTCTCCTAAACGGCTGGAATGATTTTGTGTGCGTGTTCCAGGTTCCGAGAATGGTTTAGATTCTCCACCCGGCCGGCCGCTTAGCTAGTATAATTATAAAGAAATAAGTCATAGTAGTCATAACAATTGCTGACGGATCTAAAACTTAAGACAATAAAATACTGTGATCTCTTTTGAACTTTCAAACCAATTGTAGTGTCAATTATTTAAATTTCATAATTTATAAATTCACATCAATTGGCACTCCAAACAATTGTTATATACATCTTTATAGAGTTTATTATTTCATGAAACATGCTCACTATAAAATATCAATGTTATACGTACAGAAGCCGCCATACTACGCTTCGTTAGTCTGACACCAGCGCAATACGTCATGAGCATGTCGAGATCATCGATGATGTCAACCCGTAAGTTGTTCCCTTACAAAAATCGTTTATCTGCACGCATGTGGGTGTTATTGTAAGGTGAAGATCTGCCCGGATAAATAGTAGTAATGTACCTACAGAGTGTTAATTGGCATCCGTGAGTTACTGGCTATAAGTATTTTGTAACATATTAGTTGGTATTATAATGTTAATTTCTATCAATTAATTAAAATGATATGAGTAAGATTATTTTTTTTAGCGAATTATTCAACAGTCGCGAATACCAGGATATAATTTTCCTATAACCAATTACCTATTAATACCTATGACCTATAGTTATCAACTGATTAACTATGATATTTCAATAGATAACATATATGATAAAATTCACTTTTTTTCTTACATAAACCGGAGGAGATTAACCGAGGGAAGCGATATCCAACGCCTTTCCAATAACAAATGCTTAGAAATGAGAGCCTTTATGGGTCGTAAATGGAAAATTATAGTGGTGGCCTGTGCCGGGTTATTTTTACAGTATATTTAATATCAATAATGCTTTTTTATATTCATCGTAGTTTAGCTTTTGATCGCAAAATCATGCGATGTTAGGTGATGATGATACTAAGAGATAGTACAGAAACTTCTAACTTGAAAGTGTGGCTATCAAAACATTCATAAATAATAGGTCACTGTTTTTCATCTTAGAGCTTGTAGTATTTACTTGAAAACTAATAATATCCGGTTTATGACGACATCAGGATATTGGCCTTCATTGAAACATTAATTCCATTTAGGATCAAAAACTGTAACCGACACGGGGCTTAGAATACTGAGTTATCATAGTCCTACTCTTAGATATTCTTGTATTAAGAATATATTTTTCGTGTTAACGGTTCTTTATGTTGGGGTGTAAGGGGTGTCGAATAACATCATAAGACTTGAGACACCCAAGCCAACCTCACCTGCACGTGGTGTACCCTGCTGAATAACGAACGAGGCAATGGCGATAGCGGGGTGGTAAGGTTATACAGCCCGACTGGGTCGCAACCACCATGTGTATGGCGAAAAAGCCCGTAATAGTGATTCGCTTCTACGGATCGCGTTTCGGGATCAGCCTGCGCATATATAGTTGTAAGCAGACACGTAGTTAATCAAAGGTTAATTGATTAGCAGCCCACGCCAATATGCATATAGCCAGCCTACCTGCATGCAAATAGCCATATACACGCAGTTCTGAAATCAATTAAAACCGGCTGCTAATCCTGAAAACTGAGTTGTTACACGTAATATGCATGTTAGCATTTACACTCTTCGAATCGGAAAACAGTACCGTAGGCAATAGGCTTTGAGATAGATATAAGTGTGGCTCTTGCAGTCGCACCTTTTATAGATCTGACTACTCTTAAAGATAAGTGACTTCGTAAAGCTAAAGTGTGATGATTTTTTTAAACCAATATACCACTGTTGGCCTGACAGATCTTCACAGCTTTATTTGGCTTCTAGGTAAGCACTTAAAGTATTCAAGAGAAGGCAGCTAGCTCAAAATTGCCATAGTGGATGAAACCGGCTTATTTTTTGGCTTTTTACATTGAAAAGATGAAATGTATAGCATTTTGAGATACTAAATGGAAAACGTAAGACGATGATGTGAATACATAAGAACTGGTTTAAAAACTCGACGTGCCTCTAGTGTTACCTCTCACGTTAATTCTGAAGCCTACAGTAGTATCAATTAGTCGAGAGTGCTCTTTCTTAGATTTAAGCTCCTCTTGCACCTTCAAAAGAATAATTATATTACTTTGGGGCTATGAGCAAGCTTCAAGAAGCGAATAAAATGTATTTTAATTATATGGTTAAACATAGTATCCATCTTTTCTTATCGACGATTGATTACTTCATTTGTTGTTGCGAGGTTAAATTTAGGTGGAACAGTGCAGCGGCCAAAAATTTGTTACTCTTCAGTACCAACTGGGAGCACGTGCAAGGGAATGATACGCGAGTAACATCATACCCCAGACAAATATAATACAATTCATCAGTATGAATAACAGGTTATGGTATCTACAGTAAATTTTAGTGTGTAATATAAACAAGTATCTGTAATTCAAAAACATCGTTACTAAGTGAGAATAAAAGGTAAGTGTCAGAATGAAAGAGGCTCGTCTTCCGAACAACAAAGAATAAAGCGTAGGTTTCGTAGACGATGAGTGCCTACTCATTCGAGACCTCTCGTCCCTTTGTGTGAGTTCTTACAATTAACTTGAAGGACGGAGGCGTCTGACTTGGCCGATTGTTATCTGAAAACTTTGGAGAGGTGGCCCGGGTAACAGATCAAAGATTACGACAAACATGTGGACCAAGTTCTCATCGATATTTCATCTTAGATCACAATGAATTGGTGTTACAGAAAGAACTAAGCAATTTTGTTATTAATCCATTTATGTCTTCAATGTTCACGTTATTGACTTTCATCACTTTTAGTGTTTTGTTCTACTGTGTATATCCTTATATAACAGTTAAAGCATTCAAACACTTGAACCATAACAGAAATCAAAACTTTGTGTTGATTATAAAGAAATAGTGCTCCTTTTTATAGGTTTTAGCGTTTAAGCGCAATCTCACTTAGTGTTAAATGTCATTGTGTGCAAGCCCTTGCGTCTACACACGTTTTGGTAGTTATACTGCGTTCACTGACACTTCATCCACAATACAATGCACGACTTCTGTTTTCCTGTTTTGCCGTACCGCTCAAGTGTGGAACGTTAAGATACGTGTACGTATCTATCTTAATCGTAGCCATAGCGTGGTACTACTTGATTTCTTGTTGCTTTGGTTCTGATACATCGTCCAAAAGTTGCAACGAACTTTAGAGTATGCTACGGTGAATCGTTATAGCACGCGAAAGAGCCCGGGACCGTTGTGATTTTATTGTATGCAACAGTCACATGAACTCATATATTGATTGGCTACAAAACTGAGCTTAGTGACAATTAAGTATATTTAAACGGTGTTCACACAGTGGATGTGGTTAAAGTATATACTCTAAGACTAGAAAGAAATATTTCTCAAATATAGCTGTTGGAATACGCCTGCAGTAACTTAGTGACAGATTGTTAACAGATTGTTAATCCTATGAATATTAGAATAAATCTTATCTTAAAGGCTTAATATCCGCCAAAATACCGAAAACAAAAGACTGTCCAACTACAAATTTTCGTATCAAAAATATGTTGAAAGTTAAATACTTATATGTAGAAAAAATCATAATACAACCAGATTAAAAACAGGTTTAGTTATTATATGTTTCATAAATACTGGTATGTATTAAAAAAGTAGAATCTTTTAGTACTAAAAATCTCTACATTCAGCTATAAAAGTAATCCTAATTTAATGCAATATAAGAAAAAACTTCACGGATCTCTGAATTAATCCAAAAAAGAACAAGAATTCAAGTAATGTTTTGTTGGTTATTTTGCTATGCTATGCTGGTGCTGGTGAGCGTTGCATTGCAAAAACTATATTTGACGGATTGTGTTGATTTTTATTGACGTAAATTACAAAATTATTGTCTTAACAATGCCAAAATTACCAGCAGTCTGTTTTTAAAATTGGATAGTAAGATAAATTACAATTACAAAGGAATCTTTTAAGTAGCATTAATTCATTTTGTATGCAAACAAATTTGGCACTTTCAATTATTTGAAGCTCTTTTAGTTATTCATAAAAATGAATAAGATTGACTGTTTTTACTTATAAAAGGTGCATTTTATTAATCGTGTGATTAAGACAACAAAATATGTATTTCTAGTTTAATATAAACACAAGTTATATTACTGAATACAGAATACAATATTGGAGAGGTAAAGTAAAATACTATATTTATTTTAGGGAAAAACTGGTAAGAAAATTACGAACATTTGCAAATATCTTCCACACATACACCGCCCGGGTAGTTGAGGCTTTGACATGCATCATTACAGTTGACAGGATTGCAGCTTTGGAGTTTGGTAATAAAATTATCTGTAACGAAATTAATGTATTAAAGATATAAAAATAATTTATTTATTGCATCGAAGTGTCTTTTAATATTCCATTTAATCTTTCGGGTGAAACATTGTTACAAGGTCCTAAGATTACGATTGTCGCCATTGTTTTTCCAATGCGTTATTCATATAAATAAGTAGAGTATAGTAACTTTGTCATATTCCAATACGAAGTGTACTCAAGTTTCTAGTCTAAACAAATAAGAGTAGATTGCCGACTGTATATGAACGCTGAAGTAATCTTCAGAACGGTTGTACAAATTTGTCTAATATTCTTCGGTATATATAATGAATTTGTTAGGATAAGGTTTGTATGAAAGCAAATCTTTAAAATATCGTACAGAAAAGTGAAAATTTTGGGTTTAAAAACCTCCATTTAAAGAAGAGAGTGAATGAGGCAAAAGATAATTATGAGGATTTCCAAAATAATGTCATCATTTACATAATGATATTTAGTTGCCATTTTGTAATTGTCGTAATATGCCCAAGGGTAGGTGTAGTTAAAGTTTATCCTGCATCAGATATTAGTTCATTTCTTTTTAATATGCTATGTACAAAGAATTGATTTATGTATGTATAAGTTACGGATGAGAGACGATTACATGCGCCAGTGATACTAATGTTAAGATGGATGTTTGCTGTAACCAAAATGGACAAGATAAAAAATGAGTATGTGAGAGGAAATTTGGAAAAGGTACCAGTGATAAAGAGGCACCAGTAATAATGAAGTTGGGAAATAATACGTTAGCATAGTATGGGCATGTTGTTAGGAGAGATGAAGGTCATGTAGCTAGAAAAGTTTTAAGTATGAAGGTGGATGGCTATAAGAGTAGACAAAGACCGAAAAAGGCATTGGTAGATTCTGTGAAAAAGATCTAACGGGGAAAAGTGGAAGAGACGATGATGAATATAGTTATTTGAAGCCTGTTTTTAAACATTATTATTTATTCGTAATTTATTTAATGTATTCAGTGACTTGGGAACTCAACGAAACAAATAAAATTCGAGTATATTATATACTAGCTGTTACCCGCGGCTTCGCACGCGTTTTTTTTTAATATATTAAAGATATTTAAAATTGTGATTACACTTCTAGTGTAAATTACAATAATACTATTTCAAAAATATTTGTATCACACGCACATCATCTACTGTAAAAGGTAACGTGTATATTATGTATGTGAATACTAATAGGGTATCGAATGGGATGGAATTATGATCAGCCACATAACTGGAATTTTAAACTATATATCACCCTCAGTGCTCACACTATAATAAATAATGAAAATATGAAGCTACACATTATTGAACAATATTAAATAAAACAGCTAATTAGCTACTTATTTGCCCGTAAAACTCCCGTTCAAATATTACTTGTAGTCCGGTGAAGCTGTTAAGCGTAGTCATTTCTAAGAAAAAAAAAAATCAAATAGGTCCAGTCGTTTCGGAGATTACCCGGAACAAATAAAAAAATAGACATATCGACAGAGTTAAAAAAATGTTGATGTTTGTAGCATCACAGATTGTATTCACCAAAAATAATTTATTTTAATATAAATTACACTCACTTTACTTTTAAAATACGTAATATATCACAAATAAAAAATTGGCAACAAAACTAATGTAGAATAGAGTTTTTAAGAGTGTTTGGCGGGATTTCAGTCTGTCATGTAGTGGATTTTATATATTTTTTTTATAATATTGTGTTACATGATTCTATATCGTGTAGAAATTGGTTGCGTATTATATAATATCTTTCGTTTATTTTGCATAAGTGAAATGAATGAAAAATAAAACCACGAAGCATTAATTCTATGGTCTTGAAGATTAAGAAGATAAAAAATTACGTTATATTTTATGTAGAGGATTCGGCGCTTATACCTTTACATTAACTTGGACATAGAAGAAAACTAATTATATTAACAACTTCAGAATTGGCTGTATGGATTAATTCCTTCGACTGTCTTATTGAACGAATATTATTACTACTAAACTTTCTGAATAACAACACAAAATAAACTTAAGAAATGTTTGCGATATAATCGTAACACGTATAATTAAAAATCGAAAACAAAACTAACGTAGAATAAACTTTTTTAATAGGAATACAAAATAAACCATGAAAATATTTTTGATAGAATGTTATCGCGTTACCATGGCAACGCATATAATACTGACATTAACACGCAGCGGAAGCTTCCAAAATAGCCCGATTTTGAGACATTCTTCATTAGTGCTCAGCTCCTTTTGGTTTTAACGTGATGATATGTAGCCTAGAGCCATCTTCGATAAATGAGCTATCTAACACTAAAAGAAACTTTTAAATCGAACCTGTAGTTCTTGAGATTATCGCGTTCAACCAAACAAACAAACAAACTCTTCAGCTTTATATATTAGTATAGATACACTAAAGATCCTCGTAAATGAAATAACAACTTACTTTTGGCTGTTTTAAATATTTTATTGTGTGAAATAATATCGCATTTGCAACGTTCATGAGCACAAACACCGTCGGGGAATCCTATCCTTCGGCATTGTTGTTCGCACTCATTTACATTACAATCTTTAAATGAATGTTCACTATCGTCTGAAAATTGAATTGTTTTGCAAAAGTTAGAGTGTTTATAATATTTTGTTCATGAATATTGAATGTTAAACTCGTTTCATCTGCAGTATATTTTAATTAGCTTTAACTTATTATTTAAGGCTTCATAATAACGGTATTACTAAATTAGTAACATTCACTTTAGATTAATTTAAACGACACTAAGAACTAAATTGTATTTAAATAAATAATATTCTCCTCTTATTAAAACAGATGAAATAAACAAAATGTATGTATGTCATAGACGGCAAAGGAATAATTGTGTTACTTGGTGGTAAGTGATCACCACCGGTCCATACACACTAGCAACATCAGAGGAGTCGCAAGTGCGGTGCCAATCAGTGTTGTGGGGAGGGGGTTATAGGGAATTTGGGAGTCGAGGTGGGGGAGGGGAGGTGCGGGTGGTCTTCCGGCGCTCTAACTGATCGAACGAAACGCAACAATGCAAGCACTGTTACTTCACGTCGGCTTTCTATTAGAGGGTGGTACTACCCCGGGAGAGCCGACCCATTCGTGCTGAAACTATAGTTTCAGCGTGGCTCTACTACCTAAAAAATATATTTGTTAAACATATGTGTGCCCTGGTGGTCTACTGTATTGACCGATGACATATCAATTCGATGTCCGCAGGTTCGAATACCGGCATGTACCAACGAATTTTTCATACATTTACAAATACAAATTGGTAACACTATTAGATGATGGTGGAGGAAAACGTCATGAGGAAACCTGAACCTGAGAAATGTTTTTGTAGTATTGCTGTATGTGGGAAAACATAGACCTGTGGATTTTTTAGAGTTTGAAATCGCCAATACGTCGTGGAATGGTATGGTGATTATGGCCATAGCTTCCTAGAAGAGGCCTATGGCCCTGCAGTAGGTCTTTTACAGGTTGATAATGATTTCTTAACCGTTTGAATTTTTATAAGCGTTAACTGAATAGGTTGGATCGTAGACACAATTGTACATGCTTAGACTTACATTACTTTTGTTGAAATTGTGTTAAACTGGATTTTTCATCCAACTTTAGAATGTAATCTACTTTTTTGGTTATAATTTTGTCATTACTACTCGATTCCTACAACTATTTTACTGATTTAAGATTGCCTCTCTTAAATTCAATTCTTAATTTTTAACACTACTAATGAGCTGAATAGTCAGTAAAAACTCATTAAAATCGGGGCAGTTGTTTGGTAAATTAGATTAGATAACCAGTATATACTTCAGTTTTGTTTACACACAATTATTTGATTTGTTTACATCTTTATAATGTTTAGGTTCTAAACGACAAGATTACCGATGCAAACTGCAATGTTCAGGAGTTGCAAAAATTCAAAAATGCTTACTATCAGTGAGCGATGAAATTATGTCACATTTGCATCTGCCATTCACACACATTCCACCAAGGAAGTCTTTTCTGCGACACAGCTGGTCGCAATCTAAGGGCTCGCAACTCTTTCTATCCTGGTAAACTTTTATTTTAGCACCAACTGCAAATAATACAAGGGAACTGGTTCAGTAAATATAGAACCTTGTACAAATGGGAAAATAATTTCGAATAAATCAACACAACACCTGCAAGTGTCCATAAGTTAAATACAAATATATGCTAGTCTTTGGTAATAGGAGTAATTACGTCACGTTTGCACTTCCCATTCAGACACTATTAACTTGGTTAACCCAATTGTACAGCATAACTCTAATCAGATCATAACGGTTGCAGTCCGTTATAACCGAAAACGTTTTTATTTTGCAACCTACTGTAGATAACATCATTTTTATTATATCATTGGTGGCAAAGGAACATGCGGGACACCTGATGGTAAGTGATCACCGCCGCCCACGGACATCTGTAACACGAGAGGAATCACAGATGCATTACCGGCCCTTGAGGAAGGAATAGGCTCGTTTCTTGAAAAATGGCAGATTGTAATTGTCCGGGAACACTGCCGCCGGGGGGTCATTCCAGAGAACTGATGTACGCTGGAAAAATGAACGTGTAAACCGCACAGTGGAGGAATTCTAAGCATCGAGATGATGCTGATGGAATTTCAGTCCGTGACGAGTCGTTCTGTAACGGAACTCAGCAGCAGATATCAGTCCGAACAGCTCTTCAGAGCATTTTCCGTGGTAGATCCTATAGAGTACGCAAAGCGACGCAACGTCCCTACGAAGTGCCAAAGTGTCTATCCCTGAGGAAAGCACCTGGTTGCCGATGATTCGCGAACGGGTCGCGTTCGACGTTGGACTTGGTCAAGAGGTAGTAGGTGATATTAGGGTGCTCCAGCCCAGAGGTGAGAACAATATTCAACGTGGGGACGGATTTGCGCCTTATAAAGCTGAAGGCGATGACCCGGTGTGAAATACTGTCCTGCTCTGTTAAGAACACCTAATTTTTTTAGGTCATTTTTACTCTGCCTTCCAAATGACCACCAAATTGACCGTCGCTTGATATATCGACATCCAGAATACTGATATTATTAGGCTTGACAACTAAGGGAACTCCCTGAAATATAGGAACTACGTCAAAGTAGGTTTTTTTAGCGGTGAACGTACAGACTTACGTTTTAGTGAGGTTAAACTAGACCAAATTAAACTAGTTTAGTAACCATAAAACCTATTACAAAACAGGGCATAATTTATAATACATCAATATAAGATTATTAAATTGACAGAAATTATATAAAAGAAATATTAGCTTACCATTGGTAATAACGTCACATTTGCACTTGTCATCCACATAATCTCCGCCAGGGAGCCCATACCTACGGCACAACTCATTGCAGTCTAATGGATCGCAATCTTTTATATTCTGGTAAGATTTTTCATTTAAATTAACTGTAAATAAATTGCCTTAGTAAATGTACAATGTGATACTATAGAGAAAGTAAATTCTCACAGGTAGCTACAAAACCTAATAATTAACAAAAGTAACGTAAAATAAATTTGACGTACCATAGGTTGTATGTCTATTTATGTCACATTTACATTTGTCTTTTATACACACTCCACCTGGGAATCCAATTCTGCGGCACAACTGGTCGCAGTTTAACGGCTCACAGTTGTCTATATTTTGGTAATCATTTTCTCTAGCATCAACTGTAAATAAAATTAGTATACTGGTTTAGTAAACGTAGAACTTTATACGAAGAAGAAGTAACTTATCATACGCAATTGTACAAATAGCAAACTGGTCAAAGTTATGTAACAAAATTAATTTACCATTTATGGTAGGAGTAATTATATCACATTTGCACTTGCCGTTCACACACACTCCGCCTGGGAATCCAATTCTGCGACACAATTGATCGCAGTCTAACGGATCACAATTGTCTATATTTTGGTAATCCTT
>JACEII010000017.1:5269934-5320031 GCA_014332785.1 Antheraea mylitta | reverse complement strand
CACAACTGATCGCAGTCTAACGGGTCACAATTGTCTATATTTTGGTAGTCCTTTACTTTAGAATCAACTGCAAATGAGGTCAGAACTTTGTTATAATAAATCTACAATACTTATAAAAATGTATCTAATTAAATATATATGATAAAAATGTATCTAGTTAAATGTATATGTATATTAAACGGAAAATTTACATTACGAAAACAGTTCATTATAAAGTTTTATGTGAAAAGTAATAATATACATGATAGAAAGATTTATATTGTAATTAGTATGACTTTGCTTAAATGTTATTCTAGAGAAGTTTATAGATCAAATATAACTTCAATTATGGCCACGATTTGAAGGACAAATCCGAAAGATGATACTCTACAGATGACTCAGTGAATGGAAAGATCAAATATAAAAAAAAACTCAGTCTATATTTATTGCTTACATTACATTTAAAAGGTAACTTAGATTATTGCGGAAATTGGATTTCACGTTAAATCCCATATGTTCAAAGAACGTGAAGATTACTATATATTACGTTTCATATTTGTAAACATGAAACAGATGCCATAGGTATACTTTATTTGGTGATAAAATACTACTTCTCGGTCTAACATGACGCTTATGTTTTTTTTATATCATCGTAGGCAAACGAACAGGTGGGTCTTCTGATGTTAAGTGATCACCAATGTCAGTAGACACCAGCAATACCAGAGGAGTTGCAAGTGCGTTGCCAGCCTGTGTTCGTAGGGACTGGGGGAGGGGGAGGAGGAATGGGAAGAGAGAGGGAGGGGGAAGGGTGGGGCGGGGGAAGGGGCAGGGAAGAGGAGGAAGGTGGCCTCCGGCGCTCTCACTAACCGAACGAATTGCAACAATACAAGCACTGTTACTTCACGTCGGTATTCTGTGAAAGGGTGATACTACCCTGGACGAGCCGACCCATTCATTCTGAAACCAATCATAGCATCAGCGTGGCTCTACCACCTACAGTTTTTGACAAAGGCCAAGGCCAATGATACAATAATTATCAACAAAAATGCAAATATATACATATAAAAAATAATGGTTTTGGATTTTATTTTATTTAGTATGATTATCGCTAAAAATATTATAAAGCTTATCGAAATCTATCAAATTCTTTTTGAGTGATACACATCACACGCTCAATCTTTACAATTATTTATGTAGAATATAGTATAATATAATGTATAAGCTAAAATAAACTATTTACCTTCACTAATATTAATAATGGTGTAGCTTAAAGAGTTTAAAACACACAACAGAGTTACGTAAATTACTGCACAAAACATTTTTAGTTCGACGTTTGAGATATCTTATGAAGCAAAATATGTCTCTCCAGTCCATTTATATAATAAGCCGGGAGACTTGGGACTTCACCGCGAACAAACGCAGGAAGTGATTCATGAAATTGATATCAACGTAAGTTGTCTAAATATTTTTAAACGTATTATTAAATCCTATGTTTTTTCCCGTCCTTAAGTTATAAAATAGTATGTGCTAGTAAATATGATTTTAATATATTTATCTAAGTTTTGAGAAACAACAATTTTTATATACGTTTTTTTCTATTTGACTACGCTATTGACCCAGCAAGGTCTTAACAGCTTCACCGGACTACTAAGGCGAGCACATAAGGCACTCAGCCGATTTTATTTGACAACTAGCTCAAGGGTGCACGGCACACCTCGGCTTGGGCTGTTACCTGATATGTACAATTCGCTACCTATCTCAGTTAACCTAAGCTAACTATTCATACGTATATGAGTTGTTGAAACATATATGTACCAAGCATTCATACCTCAATAACTCTTATAGATATTTCGTATCGGATAATTTTCTGAACTATTTCAGTTCGATAAGGGAAAAAATAAAAATAAAACCCTTCCACTTTCATGTGTAAGCGTGTATGCGTGCGCGCGTGTAAAGGTGATATGCGTAATGTTGTCGCAGTGATGTAAGATTTTGTGTGAGTGTATCGCGCGAGCAGCACACTCAAGGGCTCCACGCCGAGGGAACGGGCCTAGGCTTAAGCCGCTGCCGAGGGGGGCCTAATCTGGTGTGTTTATAGGCGTTGTTTATTCTGTGATGTATGTTTTCTTATCGTAGAGATGTGAGGCAAGCGGCGTGGATCATATGATTTTTCGTTTGTACATAAAATATGTGGTTAAGTTAATAAACAACGTAGACGACGTCACGGTTAACAGATAGTATTTCATACAAAAACTCTTTGTGCAGCTCTTAATAGGTTATTCTATTATTTTGTTAAGTCAATGAATAATATCACCAATATGAATCAGTGGCTCAATAAGAGATTTTTAAGTGAAATTGTAAAGAGAATATGTGATTCTCCTTACACATTGGAACCGAAATGATCTCGGACGGTCCGGTTCCAGAGAGGGTTCCTTCCACGAACGACCCGACTATATAATGAGCTCCCTGCTGAAGTTTTTTCTGGGGACTACGGGGAAAATAAATAGGTTATTTAGGGGTCGGCTACGCGCATGTGACACTTCTGATGTTACAAGCGTCCATAGGCCGCGGTGACCGCTTTACACCAGGCGACCCGCATGCTTGTTTGGTACTGACGTAGTATAAAAAAAAAGATTATAGTTACACGTTTTTTTAACTAAGTGACTGTCTCGTTTTCACAAACTACTGTAAAAAAATGATATCAATTTTTTCCTTTACACTACGACAATAGAATCAAATAAAATGGCAACTGAATGTCAATTTGTTAATGACTGTTAATGTTATCAATCTGTTATGAATCTCAATCAGTTAATGTTTTTGAAGATCTCCTTACTGTCTTTTGTCTGACGCACTCACTCAATTATTATCCGTAGGATTTTCATACTTTTTTTTCATCTAAACCTTCTGACAAGCAGAATAAAAAAAGAAATCACCAAATAGGTGGAGCCGTTGAGAAGTTATGTAATTACATACAATCGACAATTGATTCTTATTTATATTGAATGATTAATCTTTATATATTTTTAGAGCTTCGTTTGTTATAATAACGCAAGAATCCTGCATATAACGCCTAACTGTTCCGCAGTGCAACACTCAGTATGTGTCATTTGAAATTTTATCAATCGATGTTTATAGTAATTCAATACATTTCCAAGGTACGGCACTTGTTTAATATTAACAAAAGTTACTGACTCTATGATAGGTATGTATAAACGGTCTTTAATATCTCTAAAGGTATATCTTTGACGAAATCTTAAGGGCCATACGAGATCGTTGTGATAACTCTAGGATATACAAATCAGAGCCAAAAGATGTTACACTTAAGAGCTCTAAAAGAGATCTTTTTGTAGTACGAGTAGGTACTTTGTTCTTACTACCACATATAATGTAAAGAATGTTATTTGAATACCAAAGCTTAGCTCGTACCGATAGCTTTGTCCGTATTAAATTACTAGTACCTGGGCGACCGAGCGAAACTCGGTTTTTTAGAAAACATTATTCCTAAATTAGAATATACTGTTAGGTTTGCCTCACAAAATTAGCGTTTTTCACAAATAAAAAAACGATATATTTTTTGCTGCCACTCGGATTCGAACTGCGGTCACACGGATTTCGAATTTTTTTTTGACAGCGGCGGCGAAATTTTCCTTTACATTCTAGCTATATTTTTTCATTGTCTGAAAACTCAGTTAAAAAAGTTTTCTATGAATAAAATCTAGCTAGATCAATTTATCGTCCTCGAAACTACCTATATACTAAGTTTCACGGAAATTAATGACGCCGCTTCCGAGATCCTGAATATATACAAATATAAAAATATACAAGAATTTCTCGTTTAAAGGTATTTGATAGACAAATATATATATATGTATATATATTAGATCAAATTCAGTTTATATAACTCTATATTTGATACATACATAACGAATGCATATAAACAATAGGATAGATTTTAGATATGTATACGCTTATTAGTTACTAGCTGTGTCCGCGGCTCCATTTGCGTGTATCCTAATGTCAAAAAAATAGTGGCTTATAAAACATCTGAATGTATGAAGTCCATTTAGTTATCTACTTTTCTCTCGTACTTAAGTCGCGTCGTCATTTAAATTACAATAACTTTTGATAGAGTGACTTGATTTTTTGAAACCAAGACTAAATGTTACTCGAATATATGCTTTATGATTTTCTTGGTGAGGTTTTATTGTAGACTCAGTACTTTACAAACATACAGATAGATATTTGTAAAAATGATTGAAACGTATTTTATTGCATTTTCCAAGACACCTTCAACATTTTTTTACAAAAGATCTAACAAGTATAAACACGTTAGATTTACATTTTTATTATATGCTTAGATAACCTTTGGATATAGTTGGTCATTATAGCAATAACTAAAATATAAAGCATTATTCCTACACAATGTACTTATAATAAAAAAAAAGATCAAGTGGTGATCACCAGGTTGAGGATTGGACACACGAATTTGACCCACATTCATCTAATCGCCAAAATTGATAAAAATAAATGCAAATGTGACAAGACCTGACGGTCCTACATCTATTAGTGGAATGTGCGGCACTTAACAACGAAATACGATTGTGTAACGTTCCCGAAAACCTAAAGGAATGTTTAGATCAAGACGGCTATACACGAACCCTACTCTTATTGAAAATGATAAACGTTTATAAACTCATGTAACCTAATCTACAGTGGTACTATATTATATGTATTTTGTTAATCGTGGTCGCTAATGACCTGAGATGTTAAAAAGCGACCAAAAATAAATAATTAAAAAATACATATATATATCTTAGATATATATTTTAGACGTTATAATTACGTTATTAATAATCAATTGCTTGTTATTATTATTAATAATACTATGATTGACAGGTTTTAAGATAACATGAAAACAAGCAAGTATTATGCGACAACCAACAGGCGTGAAAGAGAGAGAGAAGTCTGTTACTTACATTCAAAATAATTATAAGATTAAACACGAATATACATTTCATTATCATGTTACTAATTACGGTACAATATAAAACAGAGAAATAAATATAAAGCGCCTATAAATTGTGTATCAAATTATTTGCTATTAGGAAAGAAAAGAACAAGAAATAACTGAAAGTTAATGTGTGGTAGAAGTTCCCACAGCGGAACTTGAGAGTCAGTGTGGGTAGGTTTTAATATCAGATGACATTGTGGCCAAACGCTAGGAAATCGCTTTAAAAAAATCAATGACATTAGAAAAAAATGTTTTTTTCCAGTCGCAACTAAGCCTAGTTAAATCTTGTACATGTAAAATATGTGTCATTTCTAAATAAAGCCGGTATAGGAATTAGCAGTAATGGTTCTATAAAATGAAACAACGACCCATAAACAAATTTTGTATAACGCGTGCGGAACCACGGGTAGTTGGTAGTAAAATTGTAAATGTTTTAACCATGTTAAATGATTTAAAAAAAAGGATTTTTTTTGCATCCACATTATTACTACCATTGTCGACTAAATACGATATTACAAGTATCTTGTGATAATTTCAATGTTTAAACAAGGTGGTCTCCTTGTTAGAGTCTTCCAGCGAGTCTTTGTAGAATTTCAGGATTCTAGCACCGTAGTATTATTTCCCATCTATTTCATTTGTGCACAATAACCGAAATATATCACGTAACATATTATCAAATTACAAAACGCAGATTTAAATAACATATGATAATTAATGGAGTATAAAATCTACTACATGACAGACTTCATTGTTTTAGAAACATGTTAAAAGTAATGATTTTTACTAAGTTATTTAACGTCTCTGCTAAGAGATGGCGTTAAAACTGAATTAATGATTTTAACGAAACGAATTGAATCTAAAGGTGATGTGTCATTAATGTTTTCCCCCAGAATACAGGTATTAATATACTAAGAACTATATAGAAGTGTAGAAAACTTAACGCTCATATGCATATTACCTTCAGGCTTGAGCGCTTAAGAAAATATAATTAATTTATTTTTTAAATTATTTAACTGGCTGTTGTAGAAATATTTTTTGTTTTATTTTAAAAAAAAGTGGCAGTAATAGTGATTTAATATGAAAATTAATGTATACTATTTGCTTTTTATTTTCATGGTGATTATGCGATTACAAGGTTAGTAAAATTAACACTTTAACGAAGTACGATAATATTTGCTAGGGTTATTTATTCAGCAGTCGATTTAATATGAATATTTAATTACTAAATTCTGAAAAACAATTAATATTAACTTTTATTGAAATGAAACTAAAGTTTATTATAACGTATTATTTAATTGTTTCCATATGGAATGTTAGTGATACCATCTAAAATTCCCTCGTGTAAAAACAAGAAACCAGTTTTTCGTATCAATCATTATTCTGAAACCGGATTGTAGATACGTTGTGTTTACATTAGAATATATTTATTTTTACTTCTATCATTGTTCCGCTAAGAGTCTTATGTTGTTCAACATAACGTTGTTTTTCATAGAGCTCAGAACAGTTGTGATATTAGAAGTAGATATGGAAATATTAGTTAACTAGTTGTTACCCGCGGCTTCACACGCGTTTTTTTAATATAATAAATAAATTTGAAATTGTGATTAGATGTGTAAATTACAATAATACTCTTTCAAAAATAATTGTAAGTATGACACGCACATCATTTACTGTAACAGGTAACATGTACGTTATATATGTTAATACTAATAGTGTATGGAATGGGATGGGATTTATCCTTAGCCTCATAGCTGGAACTTTAAACTACTATATACCACCCTAAGTGCTCACTTACACTATATAAGAAAGTATTAAAAATATTAAGCTATATATTATCGAATAATATGTGTTAAATCTTATATTATATAGATATAATACGTCCATATTGTCGATACAATTAAGTTATAAACTATACCTTGCTATAAATTAAATAATATATAAACATATGACTTTCAATTATATTTATTCTTGGAGTCCAGCACAGCGCACGTCACATGCGCATGTTTACAGTGAACAATGTATTTTTGATTAATTTCACACAGACGAATGCACGGATAACAGTTCATCACTACATAGTGTAAAACAAAGTGTTGTTCCACGTCTGTCTATATGTCTGTTCGCTATAAGATCAAAAACTATAGAATGCATCTTCATGCCGTTTTCATCAATATATAAAATGACTCTTGGGCAAGGATTAGGTATAGTTTATCTTCTTATCAGAGCGGGCAACGTCTGCTGAACTCGCTAGCTAAAAATAAACAGCTAATTAGTTAGTTATATACCCGTAAAATTCCCGTTCAAATATTACTTGTAGTCCGGTGAAGATATTAGACCTTGCTAGGTCAATAGCGTAGTCATTTCTAAGAAACAAAAACCGTTCAAATAGGTCCAGCCGTTTCGAAGATTACCCGGAACAAATAAACAAACAGACATATCGACAGAATAAAATATATATATATATATATTTGTAGCACCACAGATATACATATGTATGCATCAAAAAGTATTTATTTTAATATTACATACACACATTTTATTTTTATAATACGTAATAAAACACAAATCAAAAAATGGGAACAAAACTAAAGTACAATAAAAAGACTTTTTGAGGAGTTTTTGGCGGGACTTCAGTCTGCCATGTAGTGGATTTTATATTTTATTCATAATCTTGTGTTACTTGACTCTGTATTGTGTCAGTTGGTCGCGTTTTATATAATATGGTTCGTTTATTGTGCATAAGTGAAATTCTGTGGCCTTGAAAATTAAGAAGATAAAAATTTACGAAATGTTATAGAGAGGATTAGCGCTTATACCTTTTCATTAACTTGGACATAAAAGAAAACTGGCTAAAGAATATATAATAATTACCTATATTAACAACTTCAGAATTGGCAGTATGGATTAATTCCTTTGCCTGTCTTATGTGCCGAATATTATTACTACTACACTTATTGAATAGCAACTCAAAATAAACTTTGGAAATGTTTGCGATATAAATGTACCACTTATAATAAAAAATTGGAAACAAAACTAACGTAGAATAAACTTTTTGAATAGGAACACAAAATAAACCCTGAAAATATTTTCGAGAGAATGGTTTCACGTTACCATGATAACATATATAGTACTGACGGTAACACGGAACAGAAGCTCTCAAAGTAGCCCAATTTTATGATATTCTTCATTAGTGCTCCTCTCCTATTGGTTTTAACGTGATATGTAGCCTATAGTCATCCACGATAAATGAGCTATCTAACACTGAAAGCAATTTTCAAATCTGACCGCTAGTTCTTGAGATAAGCGCGTTCAACCATACAAACAAATAAACTCTTCAGCTTTATATATCAGTATAGATTTATTGAAGCTAGAATGTCGTCATGTTATTTTTAAGTCATTTTATCTTATGAGCTGAAGTAGGACACATCCAAATACATAAGTGAAATAGTTTTTCACGCTCCCGAAGCTATTTCACGGTTATTATCAAAGTGTATATTAGATCCTAATAGTATTAACAATAATATTCAATTTTATTCAAACGGATCTCTACTCAAGTGTAGCTTTGTCATTGTTTAATATAATTATTCGTATTGTAATATAGCTTGCTCATGTTAATTTGTAACACTCCCGCGTGATATTTCACGGGCGCTTGAAGTGTAGCATTGTCATTGTTAAATATAATTATTCGTATTGTGATATAGCTTGTTCATGTGAATTTGTAACACTCCTGCGTGATATTTCACGGGCGCTTGAGCACATGCCTTATAGGTGCGTGATATATTTTATCGATGATAATATAAATGACAGTTCAGGTCAAAATAGCAGTTATAATTTAGAGATTTTTCAAACCGACTTCAAACAGAAGCAAGGCCGCAGTTTGATTGTATATTTTTTAACATGATGCCCTCATCGGCGTTCCTAATATAACTTCCCGACACTGTCTGGTAGCTCATTCACACACTCTAAAACCTAATAAAATAGGAACAATTGTACGGTTATCCAGACCCCTCATTATGCGTGCGCTGGCATTGTAGAATGGGATACCAGGAACGGTGATTCCCCAAAGTTATGATAGGGGTCTCTTCAAAGAAGGATTGGAACACCCTCTTTAAGGCCAGCGTCGCAACAGTGATACCCCTGGTATAGCAGGTATCTATAGGCGACGGTTACCATTTACCATCAGATAGGCCGTCTGCCTGTTTGCTGACCTTTTGTATAAAAAATTGAAATGCTACTTAAATGATATGTGATCTGCCTCATTTGAACGCATCTAGCCGCCATACGAGAAATCATTATCGCAGCTTAATAATTTGTAAAAACAACTGTAGTTAATCTTATGGTCTGTTTTTATTACAAAGTAAACGGTCACGGTCAAGAGGTGACTCGACGATAGATACCGAGATAGATAATATTATAAATCTTTAAGTTCAAAGAAGCATTCATAGCGTTCATACATTTCCTTATCATTTCCACCATGTTCTTCTTTTATTTAATGGATTGATATTAACAATAAATACTTATATAATCTATTTCATGTTAGGCAAGTATACTCAATGATATTACGACTAAAAAGCTGTACATACGTTATGTACATGATATTTTAACAAAACAAATGGTACGATAACGCAAACAGACTTAAAGTAATATTGTAACTCTCTTAGATAGAATGTGGAAGCAACATTACATATTCTCAATCGATATTGATGGTGGTGATGGTGTAAACGAAATAATTATATGTTGCTTAGATACGGGCGGATTGACGGACAACCGTGTTGTGAGGTTTTGTGGGCTGTAAGGGGTATCGAGTAACATCCTAAGACTTGAGACACCCAAGCCAACCTCACCTGCACGTGGTGCACCCTGCTGATCAACGAACGAGGCAATGGCGATAGTGGGGTGGTAGGGTTTTACAGCCCGACTGGGTCGCAACCACCATGTACATGGCGAAAAAGCCCGTCAAAGTGACTCGCTTTTGCGCGTCCCGTTTCGGGATCAGCCTGTGCATATCTAGTACCAGACGATTTTCGTCATTATGGCTGGCATGACAGCGGCGACCGACGATGGATGATCTGTCTCTCGATGGTCGCCACTGTTTTTGGATTATACTATGCTTATCATCAGGTATAGTGCAGTCACTTTGTCGTGCTTCAATAAAAAATAATAAAAAAAACGACCGTAAAAAATAGTTGGCTAGGTTTTAACAAGGCGCTGTCGAAGCGCTTATGGCGTATCTACAGCTTTTCAGTTATCGTTGTAGTTGCTGTCTATTGCACTAATGCACTTCAGGTCAAAATAACCGATTATAATTTAGGGATTTTTGTAACCAACTTCAAACATGAAAAAGTTCTCGTTTTTTATAGTTTGTTACCTAAGAACTATGTCACTTGTAGGTGAGGTGTTTGTTTATTGATTGAAAAATACATTTTTATTAATTCAAAGAAAAAATTTTCAACGGGGTTCCATTTTGCTTTGTATTGGTTTCACAACCAATCCAGATATTTCTTCAAATTTGGCTGAACTTTTGATGATCCATCCCAGTAAGCAAATCTATATCTGAGAGATGAAAAAACAAGAAAGAAAAATGGCAACAAAATCGAGTTAAGGTTTTTGTTTTTCGAACTGTCTATTCTATTGGCCTTGTAAGGTCTTTACAGCTTCACCAGATCACTAAGGCAAGCCCTTAAGGCACTTAGCTGATTTTATTTAGGTAACTAGCTCAAAGGTGTATGCACACCTAGGCTTGGGCTGTTACCGAAATCCCATATCTAACCTAGATAAACCATTAGCTAAATAATTCGCTAACGTTTAAACACGACGTAAATACGTGCGGGGTCCATAGAGGAGCCCTCCTTCACGGCGGCGCAAGATAGGGTAAACGAGTTTAAGTGACGCTCGGTTTATTATCAGTAGTGCGTTGATCCTATGACGTGACCTTTTCTATGCTAAAGAGCAGCAAATAGACAAACGGCCCATCTGATGGTAAATGGTTTTGTAGTTGGTAAAGCCTCGCCAAAACTATTACTGGTTTCTGCACAAATGGGTCGGCTCGCCTCTCACAGAAAACCATTGTCAAGTAATTGTTTGCGTTTAATTCGTTTGGTGAGAGTGTTGGAGGCTCACTTCTCCCCTTTTCCCTCACTTACCCCCAAACACAGGCTAGCAGCGCACTTGCGACTCCACTGGTATTGCTAGTGTCTATGTACAGTGGTGGTCACTTGACAGCTGGTGAACCATCTGTTCGTTTGCCTCCTAGTATATATAAAAAAATAGTTACCGTCGCCTATGGTCGCCGTTTCAAAAACGTGGTTCAATCCCTTTTTAAAGAGACCCATATCATAACTCTGGACGTATACCGTACCGGGCTACCCATTTCAGAACGTCAGGGTTCGCATCCTAGGGACGGGTGGGGCTGGGGCCCCACCTTCCCATTGCACAGGTCCGACAGACGAGAAGGAGACGGCCGGTGTGTACCCGGCTGTCTCCTTACAAGACGAGGCCCGGCGGCGACACTTCTGCCGCTGGGCCACACCGCTGGGGCGGCACGATGAAGTCTATAGAGATCTCGTGCCGCCCCAACAATAGCGGAAGACGTGCACCGCGGGGTTTTAGTCTGTGCGAGTCGGACATAACCCACCCTCTCCCCAGGGAGGGTGGGTATCCATAAGGGATATCCCCACGTAAAAAAAAGGGGTTCGCATAACACTTCTGTAGAAATTTACGGTTGGTGCTATTTTGTTTGGTTTTTGAGTGTGTGGATTAGCCACCAACTAGCGACGGCAATTTGGAACGTCGATGAGGGCACAAAAATTTCTCGTACGTTAGTCAACACATGTTTTGCTTTTATGACTTATATTACACTAATAATGTCATCTTTAAAGGATTGTACTTTTTCATATTTTCAGTGTCTAACGCAAGTATGGTGAGAAAACATCCATGTGCGCAAGACTGTAACGAGTATTGCCATCTTAGAGGAAGGAGTGCTGGAGTGTGTTCACGTGGGAAGTGTCGTTGTTTATCGATCATCGAGCCGTGACTTCATTCATCGATCTACTGGAAAACTACTTCAAATATAAAAATAAACTATATTGTACTGTGTTAAAATTGTATTTATTTTCTTTATAATAACAATGATTATTAATATTACAAACCACAAAGTTAACTACTACTAAATGGATTTTGATGACATTTACAGTAATGTTGTTTATATACCACAACAATACATGAGATATCCATCTAATATATAAAATTCTTGTGTCGCGGTGTTTGTGGTTAAACTCTTCCGAAACGGCTTTCCCGATTCTCGTGAAATTTTGTGTACATATTGGGTAGGTCTGAGAATCGGACAACATCTATTTTTCATCCCCCTAAATGTTAAGGGTAATCCACACTTTAATTTTTATTTTTAATTTTAGATAAAAAAAATATATTTCTTTTATGATACAGCATAAGTAAATACATATAACCCTGAATTTTCAACCCTTTACAATTTTTACAACCCCTATTTTACCATCGCGATTTTTATTTTTAATAAATAACCGATTTGGTGCAGACGAAGTTGCACGGGTCAGCTAGTCTATAAATAAAAATCAATTCCCGAATACAGGTTGAAAGCTTAGACAGTAACAATATTTATAAGGATACACTGCAGTCGATTCTCGTTCTATATCGATAAAAAAAATAGGTAGTTAATATTATGTGCCTAATTATGACCTAATTATGTAGAAAAAAATATATATATAGGCAATTCTCTATGCGTCTATGTTAAAGCACAGTGTCAGTGACCATCGAGGACTTCGCTTTCCCTTGAAAATGAACGTGGGAAAGGAATGAATAAAACAAAAGGATTTATTGTACGTTTTATTATCGATGGTTATTAGATTAAATTAAAAAATAAATACAACAAATCCATCCAAGCTTGCCCGCACGCGATTTTTCTTAAGTTCAGTTCAGTGATCGTACGAAAATCGGTGTTTTCAACGCTATACCCGACACAGAGTATACTGCACAGCTTTTTGTCACACAAAAACCTTCCCGTTCAAAATTTCAAATGAAAGGGTCCATAAGGTTTCATCCAACAACCTAGTTGCGATGCAATTTGTTAAATACAATATTAACCCTTTAATTACGTTAAGCATTAAAACTGCCCCCTACAAAATATTATTTCAATTAATTTTTGTAGGTGGTAGAGCCACTCAGAAGCTATTGCTGGTTTCAGCATGAATGGGTCGGCTCGCCCGGGGTAATAACACCCGAACCACAGAAACATCGACATGATTTAACAGTACTTGCATTGTTGCGTTTCGTTCGGTCAGTGAAAGTGCCGAAAGCCCACTTCCTCCTCTGTCCTCCCTTCCTACGACCACTCCCTCCGCCCCCAAACACAGGCTGCCAACGCATTTGCGACTCCCCTGGTGTTGCTAGTATCTATGGACGATAATGATCACTTGAGATAAGGTGGCCCCCCTTTTCGTTTGCTTCCAACGATATAAAAAAAAGAAAAAAATGTCTCATGTGATATCATAAATTTAAAATTACGTTTTGCCCTAAAAATAGGTGGAGGTAAGATTCTTACATAGCTTTTAAAATAAAGCCACAAAATGGATCTAATTCTTTTATGGGGCTACATATTACATGCGTATTCTTATTATATCATAGGAGGTAAACGAACAGATGATAAGACCGGCCATGCTGTATGCATCTGAGTGCTGGGCTACGAAAGAAACGGATGAGAGGAAATTACTTGTGGCAGAGATGCGAATGTTAAGGTGGCTGTGTGGTGTGACTAGAATGGATAAGATTAAGAATGAGTATATCAGAGGAAGTTTGAAAATAGCACCGGTGACAGAGAAGTTGAGAAGTAATAGGTTAGCATGGTATGGGCATGTCATGAAGAGAGATGAAAACCATGTAACTAGAAAAGTGTTGTGTATGATGGTGGATAGATATACGAGTTGAGGAATCCGAAAAAGGTGTGGAGGGATTGTGTGAAAAATGATATGTGCGTAAAAGGTGTGAATACTGAGATGACATTTGACAGGAGAGAGTGGAAAAAGAAAATTTGTTGTGCCGACCCTACTTAGGTGGGATAAGGGTCATGTGTGTGTCACCTGATGTTAAGTTTTCTCTATCTTCCATATACATTTGAAACATAAGGGGAGTCGCTAGCGCGTCGCCAGCCTGTGTTGGGGGGAAGGCGAGAGGAGAGGGGGAAGTTGAGAAAAAATGGGCCTCCGGCGTTCTCACTGATCGAACGAAATGCAACAATGCAAGCACTGTTACTTGACGTCGGTTTTCTGTGGGTCGGGTGGTACTTACCCGGGCGAGCTGAACCGTTCGTACTGAAGCCAGTGATAGCTTCAGCGTGGCTCTACCATCTCTATGATTCTGACTGTGTTCTTGTTACTATCAGATGACTCATTGTTTAGAAGTGGAATATACTATGTATACTCAAGAACTATATGATTTATATAATATAGTAAGGTAATGGTTCAACAAAGAGCGATAAGCGTTAAATTGATTATTTACACTTGTGCACGAATTCTGATATAATTCAGTGAAATTGATTGAAATTGAAATTTTACTTGGCAATGAAGTGTGATATTAATACATTTTTAATTACACAGAACACAGCTGATGATTTATATTATAGCTAGGAGCTACTCGTGACTCTGCCTGTGTTTATATTAATAAATCATTATACATTATCTTCGGGTAACTTAAAATCTATTTATTAATTTTTTGAAGTGAAAATTTCTTTAGGCGCGGTAAGCGGTATTTTTATCAGGAGAAAAGTATAATTTCGCGTCATGACATGCTACGTAAGCATGACCGGCCGTATTGCGCTTGATTTCTTGCGTCGGAATACCGACGCATTAGAGAGGCCTGTGTACATGTAGTACATTGATATTCTACAGCTCATCATACGTTTGATTGATTAATAGAGTTTATAAAGATATATATAATTAGTACTCCGAGTGTCAATAGATATGTAAACCACACCAATATTAATAAATCCAATAAACAAATTCTGAAATTTAAATAGTGTCGTCATTCACACTATAATTAGGTGATATGAGAATTCAACAGAGAACACATTTACTTCATGGTTTTGAGTTTTCACTTCTATCGCCACTTCTTATGACTGCTTAGACTTTTTTAAATTTACTTGACACAAATTTGAACGTTATATTTAAAATTAAACCATTAAGACATAACGTAAAATTCAATATCAGCAACTTACATCAATTCAATGTTTTCTTATAAGATATGATAAATAATAATATGATAAATAGTGGGTGAAAAAGAAATAGTTATATGCTGCTTAGATACGGACGGACTGACTGAGCAGCCTTACAAAGTTAGCTAACTAGCCAAGTTTTAACAAGGCGCTATCAGAGCGCTTATGGCGTATTTACAGCTTTTTAGATATAATATCACTGCTTAAAACAACTTTTGAATGTAGCCGATGCTAAGCTAAGACTGTGAATTTATGTTCTCGTCCAATAATTTATACAAGAACCATAGTGGGGACGGTGGAGCCGGTATGACCAATGTCTCTACTGAGATTGTTGACTCGATGCTGTCTACACCCGTCGCACCGTTGGATTGGGAACCTAGGCGTCATATCCACTCTTGATCAGCGATTATTATGTGTTGCGATGGCGAACTAGCTTATCACCAAAGACATATAGCTGAATATTTATATACTAATTATAGTTTTTCTAGAACAAAATAATAAGTATCCAACGCCTCTACTTCCTGTCGTATACAGTATGACCGCTTCCTCTATTCAACCTTATCTCGGATTCCTGAAATTATTAGAATAACTGAATAAACACAGATATATTGGTCCTTTTATGTGTCATATGTTAATAATTTATAATAAAGTGTGTGTTGTTAGGGCATCCCCTTATCCATCATATTGGTATGGCTCACCTTCTAATTATCCTCCATTATGACACATATATAAAGTCGGTATTTGTAACGTCTTATATTACCCTTCCACACAAAATGAAGACTGTGCAAGACGCTGGAAGATCTTTGTTAATCCTGATTCTAATAGTAGCAATATTTCGAAATGTCGACTGTCAAGGAGAATTATCGTTTCGTAAGTATGAATATTAATTTAATTTCTTTTTCTCAAATCGTTTTTGCTTGGAATTAACTTTTCTGTTTTAAATTTTGATTTTGAACATCAGAAAATGTTTTGTATGTTTGTATTAGCATGCATTTCTATGTTATCAACTTGAAAAGATCTCATCACATCAGTCAAATATAAACAATATCCACTTTTAATCGACTAATCAAAGTATAGCATCACATAGATTGTTATTATTGCTAATTTATGTAGGTAATTCGTAAAAGAACTATAACTGAAGTGATTGGCGTCTCTTCAGGCTATGCTCCAAAACGTCGGAATCGATGATGACAATACTTTAACTAGGAGATAGAGAGCTTTTTTGACTAGTACCTAAATAAGTGGTAAAATTTAAAAGAGGTAACTGAATATCGTTAAAGGAGTTACAAGGGTTAATTAATAAAAGCAAAATTTTGACAAAAAATAATAACAAGGACACGACACGGTTAAGCATAGAGTTCTTATGAAAAAATAAAACCATTTTCACGATATGGAATTAGGGTGCATTAGCTAGTTGAAATAATTAAAAAGGTAATAACTGTTTTTGATTATTCAACAAATTAATTTGCATCAAATATACGTCTTAGAATGGAATAATTTTAAAACAATGTTTAACTATAAATTTTGTCAATGTATATGAGATATATAAGATGTTATTTCAAACAAAAGTATATTTTCTCGATACGACGAATATGGTAATATGTCAATTTCATACGAGAAATTATAACAAATGGACGATAAAATAACGCTATTTTATCCTTATATTGCTTTCAGTGCTCGATGTGTACGAGGACGCAGTCAACGAGGGAATAATAGATCAACGAAAGTATCCATTCGAAGCTTTTGAAAGAGATGAACGGAGCATCTTCAGAGATATCTATAAAGAGTACCGTGAAATTAACGAAAGCGAATCGATGGATTACAAAGAATGGCTTGTTATGAATAACTTTGGCTTACTACCTGATAATAAAGAGTCGCTATTTCAAATGAAGATTAGCAAACGTAATACGACAAATGACAAAATGAGATTCATGAATACGGTGAAGAAAGGAGATATCTTGATTACGAAAAAAAGTTCAGGAGGCTTAATTGGTCATGCTGCTATCATGACTACGAATTATTGGATTTTAGAGATGCCCGGAGGTAGTGAGTCAGCTAATGGTATCCCTGACAACAATCGACAAGTTGGAAAGGATGATTGGTTCGAAATGCACGCATCTGATTGGATAACTATATACCGTTGTCCTGAAAGTGAGGCCGCTAATGAGGCTGCCGATTGGGCGGATCATACTTATTATAATCCTACAGGCGGTGTTACAAAGGTCAAGCATATTACGTACAAATTGACATCCGATAGCGTTTCAGTAAATCCTAGTTACAGCTCTAAGCTTGTGATTCAAGCGTATTATTTCGGCACTGGTTCAAAACAAGTTATCAAAGAGTTACCGACGATCAAAAATTTGATAGCTCCAACAACGATACCGTCTTATTTTTTAAGTCCTTATAAGTTAATGAATATAGGAAAATATTAAATTAATCATGTAAAAATAGTAACTGTTTAACTTGTTTATCTGTGTAACGTGTTTATAAAATCAATCAATAAACTCGTAATCTTCGTGATTATTTTTTATCGACTGAACGATTAAATCTAGATGTTTTTCAATTACTTTGCACTGAGTCAATTTTTTCATACCATTTTCCTGGTCCTCTTTTGAATGGCATACCTATACCTGATACAACTTTTTAGTTTAGTCGTAGGTGGTAGAGTCCCGCTGAAGCTATTTTTGGTTTCAGCATGAATGGGTCGGCTCCTCCGGGGTAGTACTACCCCTCTCACAGATAACCGACGTGAAATAACAGTGCTTGCATTGTTGTGTTTCGTTCGGTCAGTGAGAGAGCCGGAGGCCCACGTCCCTTCCTCTTTCCTTCTTTCCCTTTCCTTCCCCTCCCCCTTCTCCCATATACAGGCTGGCAACGCACTTGCGACGTCCCTGATGTCGCTAGTGTCTATGGACGGTGGTGATCACTTAACATCACGTGACCCACCAGTTCGTTTGCCTCCTTTGATATAAAAAAAAAAAAGTTTCTTGATATTTTTGAAAACCAGAAATTGCAAATAATGGTTATGATATAAATAAAGTTATATGTTATGTATAAATACTAAATATCGTGGAAATTTGCCAGTAACTACAGAATAACTGTAATGTGTCAGGAATGAGTTGATCAAATAAGACATGAGTCGAATTATTATAAGTTAATTTAGCATACTGAAATATTCCAAATGCTTCTAAATGTGAATTCTACAATATTAATGATAATTAAAATTCGAATAAAATTGTAATATAATAAAAAAATATTTATTTAAATTTAACTTCCAGTGATAATAAATTACTGAATTGAAACAGATTTCAACTGAGGATGATGTCATTCCAGCCGTAGTTTGGCGTTTATGTTCTCGGACCGAGTTATTTACTATCTTTGTTTGTTTTAATATCACATATGAGGCAAACGAACATGCGGGTCATCTGTTGTTAAGCGATCACCGCCGTCCATAGACACTAGCAACACCAGAGGAGTCGCAAGTGCGTTGCCAGCCTGTATTTGGGGGAACGGAGAGAAAGAGAGAGAGAGGAAAGGAGAGAAGAGGGGAGGGGAGGAGAGAAGGGTCCCAGGCGTTCTCACTGACCGAACGAAAAGCAACAATGCAAGCACTGTTATTTCACGTCGGTTTTCTGTGAGAGAATGGTGCTACCCCGGACGAGCCGACCCATTCATACTGAAACCAATAATAGCTTCAGCGTGGCTCTACCACCTAATATAAAGAATCCTAGCCTCTACAAAGGGTACAATACTTACGTTGTTGGAGGTCCTCTACTAAAGCAGCTGATTCAAAGAAGTAGTTAGAAAGCCAGATGATACTGAAGTTTCGTTTAATTTTCAATATTACAAGTGTCATACTGTGGAATCTCTTACCCTTATCAAGTACCAGATTTGATGTCACACTGACGCTAGCAAACCCTTCGTGGGCTGATATGATGCTGATTTGCAAGTTTAGATAAAATCAGGTTGTGATACTTTTGCGATTCTACCACATTATTTAGTTATAAAGATACAATTGTCGTACTCTTAAACACGAACGGACAGCCTGAAAATTATGTGGTCAAGTCAGGTATTTAGTAATTTAGTATTTTTTGCACCTTCCATTAGTTCGTCAGAGAGGGCCAAGGACTTCCCTCTTCATACCACAAATTGGGGCCCCAATGAGTGGTCAATACTTGCCAGTACGGGTAGAAGCACTGCACAGGTCGTTCCTGCCCCCCTCCCCCCTGGCGAAATGGTGAAAGAAGAAAAAAAAGTGTGTGTGTACTTGTATGTACACGCGTTAGATGATGTTAGTAGATGTTAGTTATACCTACTTTTTTGGCGTATCAAGATAAAGGTCTTTTAAGTCTAAATCTATATATCTCTTTTTTTTTCTATTTTACCTTCTTTTTAATTTTTTTGATACAAAAAATGTTTATATTTCGACTTTATTCTACGTTTGTGGAAAAAACGACACTAACAATAGAAAAAAGGTTTAATACATTGAAAATAAATAAAAACAACAAATACAAAGAAACAAAATTTTGACTATAGTTAACTTCAGGGTGTCGGTTTTTCGTGACTGAGTGCGTGCGCATCGTGAAATTTATTCTCATCACATTTCCCTAACGCGCGAAAAGAAGTATTACTTCAAAAATGTATTTAATAATATGACTCAAAGGTAAAATGAGACAATTGTAGTGACATAAAATAAAAAGGCTAGCGTAATTTTTAACGAGCAAAAAATGCATCCACGATTCAAAGTAATATTGACAATACCTAGAAATTAAAAACCGTTCATACAATACCTAATCCGTATAAAGACTTCAAACGTGAAGGTTAAATACCATAAGAGTTTTATGTCCCTACTCAAGATACCAGTACATCCCCTTAGACGTTACAATGTTTGATTAGCTTATTATTGTTGTAAGTCTTACTCAACTGTACCGATATATATTAACGCTCAAATCAACTAGCAATTATAATCGTTACCATACTAACATGGGGAACGTACGAAATTTCTGTGGTATTCTATCAGTCATATTCTTAATAGCATCCATTGCACATTTAACTGATTGTGCAGAGGAACCTTCGGAGCGTATGTGTATTGCTATTTTGGTTATTACTCAAAAGATTATAAAGATTGGATTCCAATAAACAATGCCTTGCTGCTTAGGATCTTTCAGATTTATTTGGCAATATCCTTAAATTCATATATCTTGCTACTATTTCTAATCCCTTTGTTTATTATCAAGTTATTTACCAAGTTATATTACGGAAGATACCGACCAATATGATTTAATATATGGTTAAATAGCTCAAGTTTATGAATTAAAAATGTCGCTAAACAAGAGTTAAAAAGAGATTACATTTATAATACTTTAATTATTTTAGTTTTAGATTTCTACAACAATGCAGTCAGTGAAGGAATAATCGACAAAGAAAAATACTCTTACGAAGATTTTGAAAGACATGAAGAGAACATTTTTCGGGGTATTTATAAAGAATATCAACTCTTGAATGTTAGCAAGCCGATTGATTATAAAGAATGGCTTTTTATGAACAACTTTGGTATATTACCTGATACGAAAGAGTCGCTATTTCAGAGGAAGATTACTAAACGCAGTACCGCAGATAATAAAAGGCGTTTCATGGCTACAGTGAAGAAAGGAGATATCCTGATTACTGGGCGAGGTATAGGAGGCTTAATCGGTCACGCTGCAATCATGACTACTGATTATTGGGTTTTAGAAATGCCTGGAGGAAATGGCTGGCAAAATGGTATTCGTGATAACAACCGACAAATTGGAAAGGACAAGTGGTTTGACATACATTCGTCTGATTGGACTACAGTATACCGATGTCCAAATAGCGCGGTTGCAAGTCAAGCAGCTGTCTGGGCGGATCACACTTATTACAATCCCTCAGGTGGTAGTAAGAAACTTAAGCATATTACTTATCGGTTATCGACGGATATACGCTCAACCAATCCGAGTTACTGCTCTAAGCTTGTTATTCAAGCGTATTATTATGGTACCGGTTCGAGAAAAGTCATCAAAGATTTATCTTTAATAGGTATAATTGTTGTCCCTTCCACGATTCCTTCTTATTTCTTACGTCCTTACCAGTTAGTTAATAAGGGGAAATATTAAAAATTGTGTATTACCTACATATATTATTAACTTTTGCATTTACTAAAATTATCTTTTATTGTTTGTTAACTTTTGTGAATAAAATAGTGCTGTTAACTTTTAAACTATCACTGTATTATTATTGTGTTATACATGAATTTTCATTGAAATAAATATAGTGTTATATTGTGTTTAAGTTTCTTTATTATTTCAAAATAATTGAATTAATAAGTTATGTTATTTGTTGGTTCAATAGTTAAAATAACATTTTTAGTTGTATTGAAACTACATTTGAGCGACAAAAAAATTCAATAATTTCGTTAGAAAAAAATCATTTTGTTAATCAGTATAACTATGGAAAAATAATAGGAATCAACAAATTTCAACTTCTACAAATAAAATCAGATGATTACAAATATTGATTGAGAAATATGATATATTTGTCTGCTTCTTACTTCTGTCAGTAATGATATTATAACAGCTTTTTATAAATAAAACTAGCTGACTCGTGCAACTTCTTCTGCATCCAATCGGTTATCACCGGTTTTTAAAACGCAAAAACTTAATAATAAATACATACATACATACCTGAGAAATCTTTTAAATAAACCTAGAACCAATTTGTAGCGTCATCTGCCTGGTTTAATTAAGATAAAAACGAAACTACATACTATATAGTGGCGGTAATGTATAAAAAAATCTTGAGGGGTCTATGGAACCCCCCAGTCGGAACAAAGTTCCTTTCCCTTTTTTGTAGACGTCTACAGTCAGTACAGTTTACATTATAAAATTTGAATTGATAGAGTTAACTTCGTAAATTAAACGATAAAATATATTTATGACATAAATAATCATAAATTAAACACTGAATGATTTGGAATAATCCACTTAATAAAAGTTAATACATCAATAAGTAATACCTGATTTGGTTTACTATTTAAATGAAATTTTTATGTATGTATATTATACATACACATTCTCTCTCTTTTTCTCTGTCACGACACTTAACTTACTGCATATAGACTTTATACATACATAATGCGTAAATTTATAAATAATCAAATCAAAAATTAAATAATTATCTCTACCACTTACTTTATCATAACTATTTTTAGTATTTTTAGTTTCGTTAAAAATGGTTCAGTACTTTCAGAGTAATATGGGTTCTAATTCTAGACTTTAATCAGTTATCCTGGAGAACCTCTTGGGTCTTATGGATCAAAACGTATCTTATATGTAATCTCGTAAAATTAGTTATCACTGTGTCAAGTTTCATCAAAATTGGTTCAGTACTTTCAGAGCGATACGTGTTCACAGGAACACACAGACAGACAGACAAAAATTGAAAATAGATTATTTTTAGCTTCTATATCGATAACAAAGCCTAATCCAATTAAAAATTTCAAAAAATATCGTTAAAAATATTTCAGTACTTTTAGAGTAATACGGGTTCTAATTCTAGACTTTAACCAGTTATCCTGGAGAACCCCTTAGGTCTTATGGGACTAAAAGTGTCTTATATGTAATGTCGTAAAATTAGTTATCACTGTGTCAAGTTTCGTCAAAATTGGTTCAGTACTTTCAGAGTGATACGTGTTCACAGGGACACACATACAGACAGACAAAAATTGTAAATATATTATTTTTGACTTCTATATCGATAACAAAGCCTAACCTAATTAAAAATTTCAAAAAATATTTAATGTACAGAATTGGCCTTGTTACAATTTTATTATAGTATAGACAGATATCATTGTCTGTCAGTACATACTTATATATAACTAGCTGTTACCCGCGGCCTCGCACGCGTTTTTTTTTATTTTTTAAATAAATGTAAAATTCTGATTAGTTGTGAAAATTACAGATACTCTTCCAAAAATATTTGTAAGTACGATAGTCACATCATCTACATGTAACATGTGCATTAGATATGTGAATAGTAACAGTGTGTCGAATGCGATGGAATTTATCATCAGCCATATACCTGGAACTTTAAACTACTATATACTACCCTCAGTGCTCATTTACACTATACAAGAAAGTATTGAAAATACTAAGTACACACATTAATATAAATACACATATCGAATAATATGTGATAAATCCTCAATTATATATATATATATATATATATATATATATATATAATGAAGTTATTATTATACGGTGCTATAATTTAAATTACACATGTTACAAACATATGACTTTCAATTATATTTATTCTTGGAGTCCACCACAGCGCACGTCTCACGCGCATGTTTAAAGTGAACAACATATTTTTGGTCAATGCACGGGTATCACTACATAGTGTAAAACAAAGTCCTCTGCCACTTCTGTCTATATGTCTGTTTGCGATAAGCTCAAAAGCTACAGAACCCATCTTCATGCCGTTTTCACCAATATATAAAATGATTCTTGGGCCAGTTTCAGGTTTAGTTTGTCTTATTATCAGAGCAAGCAACGTCTGCTGAACCCGCTAGCTTAAAATAAAACATTTAATTAGTTAGTTACTTGCCTATTAAAATCCCGTTCATATAGGTCCGGCCGTTTTCTAAATTACCCGGAACAAACATATCGACAGAATGTAAAAAAAATATTTTATTGTTATTTGTAGCCATATGCATTCACCAAAAACAATTTATTTTAATATTTCATACACACACATTACTCTTGTACTTAATACACAATAGATCATAAATCTAAAATTGGGAACAAAACTAACGTAGAATAACTTTTTGAATAGGAACACAAAATAAACTTTGGAAATATTGGCGATAGAAACTTACCACGTTACCATGGCAACGTATAATAAAAAACTTTTTAATAAAAAATTAAACCGCCAAAAAAACTGAAGAGCAAAATATAATAAACCTTTTACTTTATTCATCTTAATAACTAAGTTCTTAAACTAATGTAAGTATACCTAAGTAATTTTAAGTCAAAATTTAAATGGGACCAACTTCGGATATACCCATTCGAATAAAAAAAGAATTATTAAAATCGGACTATACTGTAAAAAGTTATGCGTGATCATGTATAAAAAAAATATACGCCACGAATTGAGAACCTCTTCCGTTTTTTTTGTCGGTTAATAAACTCTGAAAATTGCTAAAAATATTGTACACGTGCTACATGTCTTTCAGTGAAGAATCTTCATACTGAATTTAATTCGAGTAACTTTAAAAACGGCAAAGTTTCTTACTTTCTTTTCACCCCATTTTACCCCCTTAAGGGATGAATTTCGAAAAAATATTGTACACGTGATTCATGACTTTCACTGAAGAATCTTCATATTGAATTTCATTCCAATAACTTCAAAAATGGCAAAGTTTCATAATAACTTTGCACCCCCGTTTTACCCCCTTAGGTGTTGAATTTTCGAAAATCCTTTCTTAGTGCTTCCCTACGTTATAAAAGAAACCTCTGTGCAAAATTTCAAGTTTATAGCTCTTATAGTTTAGGCCCTGCGTTGATATGTCAGTCATTAAGTCAGTCAGCTTCTCCTCTTATATATATATAGATAAATAATAAAGTCATATATTTTACGAGTTCGTGCTTTGAGTGTAAATTTGGAACTAAATAATAGGCGGGAAAATGATATATGTCAGAATTGCAATTAAATATTTTTCGAATAATTAACTTTTTCTGGGTTTCTAGTTAGAATGCGCATCGTTAGACTCCAATGGAACGTTATAAGCAATGTAAACATATTCCAATATTAGACTAGGAATAACAATCAATATATAGTTTCCAATAGATTCTAACTTAAAATCCAAGTCGTGCTACGTCTCACTGCAACAGAGAACGTCAGTAACACAACTAGAAAATATAGAATATATAATAACAGAGGCCAAACAAAATAATATTTAGTGATGGATTTCCGCAAAGTATCGCCTTCATCAATCAAATACTATATGTTTTTTCTCTGCTATGAAGATACCAAAGTGTAAATGAACCAGAACAAGGCTTGAGAAAGTATGACGTCACGTACTATGAACACTTAAAATCCATTTAACAAATGAATGTAGAATTTATAATAACCTTTTCTTATCGGTTACCTACGTACTTGAATAAGCACCGTGCAGAATTTTAGAGTCTTAAATTATTCATAGTAGTACTTTGTTTTAAACAAGATGTGGGGCTACTGAAACGACTTTAATAAAATTTGGCAGAGGCAAACCAAAAGTCGATAAATCACTACTACTCATGTATAGAGATATACTTTTCCAGATAGGAGATTTACTTCTTAACAAATATTAAGCATCTTTTGGTGAAACTAAATAGTATATGAGTATTTTTCTTTATTATCTTTATCTGAGGCAGACATCAGTGATGTTATTCTCGCAACTTTTACTATTATTTTATTTTATCTAACCGTATGGCTGAATAGAGTTTCCATACTTTATTATCGTCGATTGATTGATTGATTACTATATCTGTCGCTGCATGGTTCAATTTATGTGGAATAGTGCAGAGGTAATAATTTGTTACGCGAGTAACATCGGCCTCCTTTTTTACTGTTTGCAAACCTATTACATTGTTGGCCTGACTGCTTCTATGACCAGTTCTGGATGTCTTCTCCAGTAATACCTAGATCTCTTATTTTTCATACGGTATATGTAACCCTTATGTTGCTATAACCCGTTTAATGCCAATTTTCTGAGCTAAGATCGTGGTAATGTTGGTGGTCCTGATTCCAGTATACATGTCTACATATCAGAGAGAAACCAAGTTTAAATTGAAGGAATAATGCAGATTTGTATTAGTGAAGAAAATTTTCTCTAATTCCGAAAATTATGCGTCATGCGTCCAAATTCATTTCTCCTAATATTCAAAGAACTAAATGTTCTGATATCGTTTCCATTTCCTATACATTTTCATACATGAATTAATCTTACAGATTTTCGTATGGATTTAGGTAACAAAAAAGACCTATTATTGATATTATTTTAATCGTTATTAAGTGGTAATAAAATTATGTTTTTTTTTTGTTAAGATATAATTGTTATTCTTAGGTAAATAATTTAATCTTAAAAAATACTTTTCATAACTTAAACACCGTCACGCCTATTGACTGTTGCAATGTAGCAATATGATAAGGCTGTTGTACTTATTGATTAATACACAGTTTATTTCATTTTAAGTACCTTTATATTTTATAATAAATATTTTATACGAAGAATAATTTTATATTATATTTCATAAACTCCATTAATCGTTAATTTAGTTCATGTGCATTGGCATCCATTGATGGTGCAGTATCCTCCCCTGTGGCGTCTCTGTCTGCAATTACCGATGCATTCATAGAATATACATCTCGGGAATGGAGGATCCATATATATTGTATCCCTTTTAACCATAGTGTGAGATGACTCTGTAAATAAAAAATTGGTTGTCTGTAAAGTTGGTTTACGGACGATAATTTTACGTGATACTGGCTTAAGAAAACATTCATGAAAAATTGCATATTTTTATAAATTGAATTGAATCATTCTATACTAGCTGACCCGTGCAACTTCGTCTGCACCAAATCGGTTATCACAAATCTTTAAAAATAAGCCTAAAACCCCTTCGCAGCAACACCTACCGGATCCAATTAAAATAAAAATTAACCTACATATATTGCTGTTAAATGTCTTCCCAGTATTGACGATAAATGATTTTTGCCGATTTTAATTAACTTGTGATTATAACACTGAGGATAATATACCTTTCTAACATTGAAAAAAAATTCAAAATCAGATCGGTGGTACCAGGGATTCCCAGAAGATAAAATATGAAATGTAGCTGAAATGTTTAGCTAATCTGTCTGCTATATATAGCACAAAGAAAATTTACCAAAATCCATCAAGAATTGCATTATATATAAATTTTTTGTCTTTTATGTTTGTGAAAAAAAGTAACATGACCATAAAAAACTTGCATATATAATAATATATATGGTATTTAATGTACAACTTTTAACGCTTCAAAATATTTTAATTGGGCGCCATCTATGGACTTTTTTAGCTATACTTGACTGATAAGCTAATTCTTATTATTTAATAATGAAGTTCAATTAATATACTAATATTATTTATGTGGAAAAAGTAATTAATTCAACATTGTTCATCGTTTAATATGTCTTAGATATTATTTATATAATGATATACATATATGATTATTACCGGTTTCTATTGTGTATTTAACACGATAAATCTTAATAATCCCAATTACAGCGATATCTACTGTTTTCAATTGTAAATCCAAACTATCCAAGGACTCAAATTTATATTAAGTTGGTATTTGAAAATTATTTTACATAATAAGCCTAAAACCTATTACACATAAGGGACAGTTTCGTATAACAACTTAGTCACCGTTTCCTATGTAGTTGAAATTTTCGCACACAAATTATATAAAGCCGTAGCTCAGCGTACAGCACTTTATACTTATCGATCGAGAGCGATCTTTTTTTTTTCTAAGTAGCATAGAGAAATTTAATATAGCTTAAATGTTTAACTAATCTGTCAGCTATATACAGTATAAAGAAAAAATACCAAAGTCCATTAAGAATTTCATGAATTTCAAATTTTTATCTTTCGTCCTTGTGTATTATGAGACAAAAAGTATCCTAAATGTAATCTTGTAATATTAGTTATTACTGTGTCCAGTTTCGTCAAAATTGGTTCAGTACTTTCAAAGTAAAACGTGTTCAGATTTTAGACTTTAATCCGTTATCCTGGAGAACCCCTTGGATTTTTTGGGACAAAAAGTAGGTATCCTATATGTAATCTTGTAATATTAGTTATCCCTGTGTTAAGTTTCGTCAACATTAGTTAAGTACTTTCAGAGTGATACGTGTTCACAGGGACAGATGGACAAACAGACAGACAGACAGACAAAAATTGTAAAAAGATTATTTTTGGCTTCTATATCGATAACAAAGTCTACTCCAATTAAAATTTTCAAAAAAATATTTCATGTACAGATTTTGCCTTGTTACAGTTTTACTATAGTATAGATATGAATATATGCGTCACAAGTCGAACGCTCAGGCCGATCGCGCCTCTATATCGTTTGTTCCACGCTCTCGCTTACACGCTCAGCTCAGACGGTACGTGACAATGATTCATGCTTTCTCGTGCGTGAAGCCGGCGTTCATCAATTTATAAACCGTTATCACGTTAATAAAAAAAATATAATATCTTGCCCTTTTCAGACATGACATAAATGTAATTTGTCGAACCTCAATCAAATCAAATCCACTTCTGATTTGTTTGGTGTTAGTATGAATATAGAAACTTTGGTGGCTTATTTGCTAGTCATATTCTTTAACTGGTTATCCGTATCTGTTATTAACCGACTTAAAAAAAGGTCAACAGGATGGTTGTATTTTTTTTTGTGACCTCAAAACTTTATCCCTTTAAGTTGTTATGGGATTTTTGTTACTGCGAAAGAGTTATTTTCAAGGAGGTCCTATTTTAATTTCGTCAGCTTTGGACATAGACTTCATTGATATAGATATTTATGTATATATAGCATTATAGCATAATAGCATTAGTTTTTTTAAATTATTTAAAAGATGTTTCTCCCTCTCTTTATATATATTTCGAGAATATATATATATATATATGTATATATATATAAATATATATAAATATGTTTTAGGATGTAGAAGAATAAGATAGTATATTCTTAATGTTCTCGAAATATATATAAAGAGAGGGAGAGAGGGAGAGAAAGAGAGGGAGAAATATACATACATATATAAACTATATAAATAAATAGCTATCTCTGTATCGTTAGACAATTTCGTTACATAAAATCCAATTCACACCATACTAAAAGAAGTACACTTCAAAAATAACAATTAAAAAAATAGCCGAGGCTGTCATAAGGACTGTCAATAGAAGTGAAAACTCAAAATAATGAAATCAATGTGTTCTCGTTTGAATTTTCATATTGATCATAGTGTGAATGATATTGAAATTTTTGAATTTGTTTATTGAAATTATTAACTTTAGTGAGGTTTTCATATGTATTGGCACTCGGAGCAATAATTATAATATACAATTTTATAAAATCTTTTAATCAATCAAATATATGTCGAGCTGCACAATATCAATATTATTTGTACACAGACCCCGATACTACGCGTCGCTAGTCTCACGCAAGCCGTGCAAGCGCAATACGGCCGGTCATGCGGACGTAGCATGTCATGACGCAAAATTATAAATTTCTCTACTGTAAAAAAAATCACACAACGCGCTTAAAGAAGTTTTTTTCACTTCGATGATTAGAAAAAAAATATTAATGGTATACTGACCACCAATTTCTTCTTCCCCATGAACCGCAGCGAGGACAGTCACGATGAAAATAGCGAATACAATACAAGACTTCATGTTTGAAGCTCAGGAATATCTGTAAACTATTCTCACTCTGCGATTTATTTATACAAGTCCCGCTGGAGTACAACACATTCGACTGCGTACCACCGTTGAGTCGCTTAAGCGAATCAATTCATACCTAATACATAAGTAAAGTATGCATTGCTGGGAATGAATGCCGTGCGACGTCGAACGCTTCAGTAAAACGAGATTGGAAACGAATTTAAATAAACATTCGCGGTGCACAATGCCGGCGACGAGTAAATACATATTGGACAAAGGGAATACCCGAGTCAATTTCTCTGGTACAGAAATGCAAGTGATAAATTCTGTTTCGCTGTCGATCTATTTTCGACTTTAAATTGTAGTTATAACATCTATATTGCATTGAATGTCAGTTTTTTGTATTGTTCTGATGATAACGTCGTATTGTTGCTATACTTTATCTTATTTGAGGA
The DNA here is from genome assembly GCA_014332785.1 of Antheraea mylitta. Classification (NCBI taxonomy): domain Eukaryota; kingdom Metazoa; phylum Arthropoda; class Insecta; order Lepidoptera; family Saturniidae; genus Antheraea; species Antheraea mylitta. The sequence continues at coordinate 5,289,867 of JACEII010000017.1, read as the reverse complement.
AATTCAACCATGATTACCCAGTTTCTTAGCGTTTTCTTTGTTAAGTCGTGGCTTTATGGACGGATAGGGTAATGACATGAATGTGGTAATCTTATGGAAGTATATAACCATACATTTTATTAAGATGATTTGATAAGGTTCATGTGGTGACTAGCTTCTGCCCGTGACTTCCTCCAAGTGGAATAGTTAGTTTGTGTTAACACTTACAGAAGAGAAAAAAACACATTTTGAAACATTCTTCATTGTTGCTCCGCTCCTATCGATTTTAGCGTGATATAAACCTATAGCTTTCTGCGATAGATGAGCCATTTAACACTGAAATTTTTTTTCAAGTGAGACCAATAGTTTCTGAGATTAGCAGGTTCGAGGAAAAAAAACCCTTCAGCTTTATAATATTAGTATAGATTACTTTATTAGTAATTGAAAGAGTCCTTTTTTGTTACTAGTTATTGAATTGAAAAATATATTTTATTAAAATAAAATATGAAGTTGTGCTTAGTAAAAAAATGCTCTTTTTAATCATATTATTAACGTTATCCTTACTAGTCCTTAATTATTTTTTTCTAAATGTGAGTAAATAAAATACTATATACAGAGGGCCTAACCAAGTAGCTTATCTACAATCACTAACACAAATAGAAAACGGAAAAATGTATGGAGATGACATATTTGAACGCTATATCACGTGGTTATCAATGATTAGGTAACCGACATCTTGCGAATAGTACTATTTTTTTGGATGAAAAATACTGTATCCCCTCATGGTCCTCTAACAACGTACAAAAAAATAATGAAGCTTGATTGCGTAGTTTAGGCTTGAGAGCGTATCGAACAAACTAACGTACACTCGATTCATATTATGAGTAACGACCTTCCATTACAACATACGCAATAGTTATTAAGTATAAAGTAAATTTTCAAAAAAAAAGATTTAACCGACTTTATTTTTCCATTTTTAGTGTACATAAATATATTTTACTAAAATATGTAGGTCACCTGATGGTAAGTGACCACCGCCACCCATGGACACCTGCGACACGAGAGAAATCACAGATGCATTGCCGGCCCTTAAGAAATGAGTAGGCTTGTTTCTTGAAAATTGTTTTTTTTTTTTCGAAATGTCTACGCTGTTGACCCAGCAAGGTCTTAACAGCTTCACCGGACTACTAAGGCGAGCGCTTAAGGCACTCAGCCGATTTCATTATGGCAACCAGCTCAAGGGTGCACGGCACACCTCGGCTTGGCTGTTGCCTGTTGCATGCATAATCGCGACTTATCTCAGCTAACCTAGCTAACTATTCATATGTGTATGAGTTGTTGAAACGTATATGTGTACTAAGCATACACGCCTCAACAACTCCTCTATATATTTATTATCGGAAAATTGAGACTTTTTCAGTTCGATAAGGGAAAAAAGTAAACCCTTCCACTTTCATGTGTAGCGTGTGTGTAGGTGATCGTGTAGTGTTGTAGCAATGATGTATATTTGTGTGTCACCGTATCGCGCAAGCAACGCACTCAAGGGCTCCCTACCGAGGGATCGAACCTAGGCTTGAGCCGCTGCCGTGGGAGGCCTAATCGGGTATTGAAAATTATGTTACTTTGTCACGGATCCCATAATCAGAACCTAACCAAAATCTCATCAAACTACCCTTAAAGTACATCCTTTCCAATAAAAATGAATCATCGAAATCGGTTGGCGTGATATTGAGTTATTCGTCTATTTGTCGTGTACATAATGCAAATTTAACACTTATACGGATTTGGACTGGTTGCCGTTGTCCGAACTGGACCAAATTAACTGGAAGCACCAGCTTTCAAATAAAAAAAGAATCATCAAAATCGGTTCTCCCAGTCCAAAGTTATGAGATAACAAACATAAAAAAAGAATACAGACGAATTGAGAACCTGCTCCTTTTTTTGAAGTCGGTAAAAAATGAAATATTTTTGCTTTGTTAATTTTACGTTTGTACTTGAAAGTCAGTGGTGTGATAAGAATTTAAGATATATGCTATTCAATAATCCACGACATTGGGATAGAAGGTAAGCGCTGACTCTGCTTATCTATTTACAGAAGGCTGCCGAATAAAAGTCGTCTGTGTGAATGTGATAATTTATATAGGTGTTTTCACTAGCAGTGATTTAGAATATGGGCCCGTAATAAAGTACGGCCATTATTTTGAAAGAGTTATTCGAAAATGTTGCAGTAAAATTTAGATTTAAAATTTGTAAAAGTGAATTGATCTTCTACGGTCTTATTGTTAATATGTACATCTCTAATAGAGTTTTATGTTTCCCGCTTTTAGTTTTTAGAGGGTTATAATGACATCGCTAGAATAGACAAAAATCGATTTTTTTTCCGATTAGCTAGTTCTCTTTCACTCAGGTTTGAATTGAAACGTCTGAAAGGTTTGAAAATTTAAAGGTTTATCTCCGAAATTAGCAAACTAATTTTAACGAGACCTTTACTTTTTTTTTTTTAACTTTATTTTTGGCAATCAATCTTTCAGATTATTACTGCCATTGTCGAGTAATCAATAATATTACAAGCGTCGCTCGATTATTACAATATCAAGCGTCGTGTCAATCAATATTCTAACAAGATGGTGGATCTCTTGTTAGAACCCTCCAGGGAGTTTTTGTGGCACCTCAGAATTTCATGCTCCGTGGTATTATTTCCCATTCACTTCACTTATGCACGTTAAACTAACCATATTACATAAAACACCACCAACTTTACACAATATAGAGTCAAGTAACACAAGATTATGAATAAAATATAAAATCCACTACATGACAGACTGAAATCCCGCCAAAAACTCTTCGAGACCTTTACTTGCGGAGTAGGACTTCTTAGAGCATATATTTAATTATATTTTTCTATAGAGTATAAACAGATAAAATGTGACGAAGGTAAATTATATACAGCAAAAATTATAAGAGTTTAATTAATCAATGACTAATTACAGCAAAAAAGTATTGCCCACAATTAATTCCTCGTAGGTATACCTAGTAACGACAAAGAACAGACACAGTTTAATATACATAGAAAAATCTATAGCATTCTGTCTGTACACATATTTTTTTGTGATAGGTAACTATTATACAGAACACTGATCACGAATATGATGCAAAAAATGCGTGTCTGTGTGTATACCCATACTTAACTCAAAAATGGTTTGACATGCTTTAATAACACTTGCACGTCGGAAGTATATAACACTTTATATGATGATTGGTCTGACCGGTTTCGGCTATGGCGAGCACTTTGACCCCTAAACTTAACTCGGAGTCATGTAGTAGAAGCGGTCAGATGCGCAGGATATATTACGGTGCACAAGTGTACGCACAAAACACAGGTTCACATACTCGTCCTTGTTTTTCTGGACCCAGTGGAACGGGGACCGTTACGACCAGAGAAGGACTCGGACAGATGGTATAGTATCCCGGTGAGAAAATACAAGGGGTCAGTACTATCTCACACTCCCTTAATCGCCTTTTACGATACCCACGGGAAGATATGGTGTGGTGCTATTCTACTCTGCCGACACCACACAGCTTAAGCTTAAGCTTTAAGGTTTATATATATAACACTTTGGTTTAGATAGTCAATAGTATCAATTGTCAATAAAATAAAAGAATAAAAATATATCCTATAAAATATTTTAAAAATATTTTTATCATCAATAGAGTCTCATGACATTTTATAGACCGGAAAGTGTTATAAGTTTGTTGATACCTTATAAATGTTAGAAGTAATTTTTTTTTTTCGAAATGACTACGCTATTGACCCAGCAAGGTCTTAACAGCTTCACCGGACTACATTAGAAGTAATAGTTATAGTAAAAACTACTGAAAGGAATTTCATGCGATTTTCACCTATAGATAGAATGGTTAATTTGTTGAGGTTTTTTTATTATCAGAGCAGGATAATGTCCACCGGGCCCGCTAGTTGTCATATAAAATAGTTCGACATTTCCAACTCACAGATTTATAAAAAAAAAACATATTTTTGAGTACTATTTGCATTTATTCAAGCATTCTATATTTACTAAAGAGATTGACAATGATTTTTTACAGGTTGTACAATTTTAACATAAAAAAAAAAACAAACAAACAAGTTCAAATTTTGAGGATGTAAAATGAACCTATTAATTAGGTAGTTAAAGTTGAAATTTCATTATTATTTTACAAAGTTAACATTACACGTATAACGGTATACTCATACAAGAGAATTAATCTTAGTGTCTTAGTATAAACAAGGAAAATTATGGACTTAATCGTTTATTACTGGAAACTGGATCAAGAGGTAGATCCCCGTGGTTATCGGACATTCTACCGAAGCAAAGTAGTCCAGATATTGACATCATCCGATATTTTAATTGCGTATTTGTCTTTACTGAAGAATGTTTCTTATGCAAGTTGTATGAGTGGAGAATAAATATCGTCATTATCGTATGTATATATTCTGTTTCTTTGTTTTAGCTTCATATTATACTTTTCAATTATAGAGTGGTAGAGCCACGCTGAAGCTATTACTGGCTTCAGCATAAATCGATCGGCTCGTCCGGGGTAGTACCACCTTCTCACTGGAAACCGACGTGAAGTAACAGTGCTTGCATTGTTAGGTTTCGTTCGGTTAGTGAGAGCGTCGAAGGCCCACCTCTCCGCACTTATCCCTTCTCCTCTTAACGAAACACAGGCTGGCAACGTACTTGCGACGCCCCTGGTGTTGCAAGCGTCTATGGACGGTGGTGATCACTTGACATTAGATGACCCACCTGTTCGTTTGCTTCCTATGATATAAGAAAAAAAAATGTCGTACGAAGAAAAAATCTACAGATCTAATAAGTATGTAAATCGAATGTGTCTTTACTTTTTTGATTTCTGGAATAAGTAAAAAAAAAAATTTGTTTTGAAATGACTGTCTGTCTATCTGGTTGTTTGAACACGCATCACAGCTAAAGTACTGCGTTTAGGGTAAAACATATTATCAGGAAACATTTATTCTTGGTTTCATTAAAATCGGTTCCCTCTATCATAAGTTATTGTAATTTTAATGACGACGCGACTTACTAAGTAAATGGACTTAATATATTCAGATGATTTTATTAGCCACTGTTTTTGCATTAGGTTTAACGTGGACAGAGTCGCGAGCACAACTATTATTGTAATTAAATTAGTTATTGAAAGAAATTAAAACGACAAAGTCATAAAATCATAATCAAAAAGTAGAGAAATGATAGATTTACATTCTTATTATATGTGTAGATAGCATCGATATAAGGTTAAATAGATGACAATTTTAGATTCCCATAACAATATTTTATTTATGTTATCCATTAAATCGTTAACGATATTACAGTGGGTATTTTTTGTTTTAAAATTAATTTTAAGTGATATTCCTCGGTAATGTTTAGTTCCTTTACAACAAATAAACAAAAAAAAAAGCGAAAAGTTGTGCTTACAATATAAATGTTTTCTATAAAAAATATTAACGTATGTTTTTATTTTAATCCACTCGGAGTACAAAGTGAGTGTACAGAAACTAGAGACAAACGTATGCTTCCCCCGGGGAGCCGGTCGTCGGGCGTCATGTGATGAAATTATTATATTTTCTCCGTAAAGATTGGATAGAAGCGAACAATAGTGTTGACACTGGAAAATTATATTATATTGTGTATTTATTGTGTTGAAATAAGCTTTCGGTGTGATGAGTCTTGAAATATTATTCGTACGTGGGCACGTGTAATGGAAGTTTATAAGTATTGTCGTATGTTCTGTTTCTACTTTATTGTTTTCGAAGCAAAAATTTTCGAAGTGAAATCTTCTTTAGGCGTGTTGAGCGGTATTTTTGGCACGATATAAACTAGTGATTCCTTGTCATAACATGCTAAAAAAAGTAAATTTTCAAAAAAAAAAGAAATAACCGACTTCAATATTAATCAAAGGCATAAAAATAAGGCACTTTGATTAATATTGAAGTCGGTTTTTTTTTTGTTGAAAATTTACTTTATTTTCCATTTTTAGTGTACATAAATATATTTTACTAAAACATGTGGATTACCTGATGGTAAGTGATCATCGCCGCCCATGGACACCTGCGATACGAGAAGAATCACAGATGCGTTGCCGGCCCTTAAGAAAGAAGTAGGCTTGTTTCTTGAAAGTTGTGTTATTTTGTCACGGATGCCATAATCAGAACCTAACCAAACTCTCATCAAATTACCCTTGAAATACATACATCCTTTACAATAAAAAATGTACCATCGAAATCGGTTGGCATGATATTGAGTTGTTCGTCTATTTGTCGTATACAAACTTAATGCAAATTTTACACTTATACGGTTTTGCAATGGATGTCGTTGTCCAAACAGGACCACACAGGATGCACCAGCTTTCAAATAAAAAAAGAATCATCAAAATCGGTTCTCCCACTCCAAAGTTATGAGATAACAAACATAAAAAAAGAATACGGACGAATTGAGAACCTCCTTTTTTGACGTCGGTTAATAACGCGAAATATTCGTATTGCGCTTGCGTTAGGGACGCCTTACTTACCTGGCCACACGTTGCTGTGGCTTAGTTATTACATTCTGAACTGAATTAAACACATCCACGGTAAAATAGACTGAAGTTGAAAAATCAATTCAAACGAGAGATATGTATAACAGTAGGTCCTACGGTTTTTTTTGTCAAAAAACTAGTTTAAAGCGCCATCTGTTCAAGACTGATAAAACTAACAATCAAGATTGACAAATAATTTAATTTGTAATTAAAAAATATTGAGGTCATTAATCAAAATATTAATTATCCTCTCAAGTCCTATCACATTGCACATAAATGCAGACTTTCATGAAGATCGGCTGAGTAGTTTCGGAGTTCATCGCGGACAAACATGACGACACTGGATTTTTATATACATATTAAGATCTGAATATTATACATTGCATTAATAGTTAATATTTATAAGGAAAACTGAATAATACTCGCTATAGTTACTTAATATATATACATTAAACTCTTTCAAGTAGACATACCGATGTGTATTTCTCCCCCTCAACGCTGGGATCTCTCAACCGCGTAGGCATTTGTTCGTCATAAACACGTGCAAACAATTGCCGACTCTACCTGAAAAGGTAGTGAAGCGAACGCCCAACTGCGGCGTGTAATTTCTGCTTCACTGTGGAATTTCTTACCAAATACGTGTGTGTATATTAGGAAATTTTATGATTTGTAATCGGTTTTATTAATTTTTAACTTTTTTATTTTATGTCATGGAACGAGACCAATGTTTTTCGAGTATGTATTATGCATTGTGTATCTTGTAACCTAAAATGTTTAATGGTTTTTAAGAAATTAGGTGTTTTTATGTTTAAATTATTTGTGGTGATGACATAGCTATACTATCTGATACCCGCGACTGCATCTACGTTGTTTATTATCTAAACAGTATATTGGATGTATAAGATGGCGTTAATTAATTGCGTAAGGCTCATTCAGGATTTTTGATGCTTCCTTCCCCACTGTTGAGATGTCGTGAAGTATGTCTCAACCCCTTTCCCTTAACCTTAGATGAGATCTTTCAAAAATTGTACTTGGAGTAGAAATGCGTTAGATTTATTAAAAAAAGACATAATTCGCTGTATTATTTTTACCTTTTTTTAATTATATTCAATTATAATTATTGTTAGCTTACATTTCAATATATCAATAGTGGATAATTTGACATTTATTCATGGATTTTCATATATAGAAAAAAATGTCAGATTTGGGCATATTTGAGTCTAGAAATATATTTTACTTTAAATTAACCTGATTTATCAGATTTTTATAGTATTTTTGGCCTGATAAAATTTTTCTAAAATTTTACAGAATAATGAGGATATAATTGTTGTAGATATGTATTTTTTAAATATCTAAGTACTTTTTCGTGAAAAGTTCTTTAATGTATTTTTCTACAAAGTTATTACTAACAACACGAAAGGTTGATGGCCTTCAGCGTTGATTCACCCGAATAACATTTAAAAAATATATTTACTTTAATTATTTATTCTCATGTTAAAATCATTTGAGTGTTCCACGAAACGATACTCGTTTATTTAAAATATGAATTTATTTTTATTCGAGATAATCAAATATTTTTCTTACCTCAATGGTGTCTTTTTAATTTGTAATATAGAAATCTAACGATGATTATCAATATTGGATATAAAAAATTGCATTAATATTGCAATAACGAATAGGAATAGGTTATATCACCCGCCTCGGCTGGACAAAGAAGCGACTTGTATAAATTTGGTGGGATGGGATTGGTTGCATAAGGTGTAGTTCGGTGAAACTGTTAAGACCTTGTTAGGCCAATAGTGTAGTCAGTTCGAGAAACAATAGTGGATAAGACTAATGGGTTGAGCTCGTTGGTACCTGAAGTACTTAAATCCAACAATGAACTAACACTGGTTGATTTAAAAATCATTTTTTACTTTCCTTTTTTCTTTGTATGCCTGCTTCACACACAAACATATTATAATCTTTATTTGTTTCAAATAATCCAGTAACAGCACATATATTATATAGGATGTTACGGAGGTGGAGTTGTCAGATGTAAAATTTGAATCCGTTGCCCTTGCAGTTCCTCGATGACGGAAGTTCAGGGTTTTGGAGCAGAGATCGCTGAATCTAATTGTTGTATTGTGTTATAATAATTGTAAAATATGTATTTACAAAATGAAATCATTATACAAAACTGTAATATTAATTAGGGATCACTAATAAACTTTTTTTAATTCTGTCTAGATTTTTAGAGTTTGTCTACAATTACATCTGATGGTAAATTAGGATGGAGATCTAGATGGTAAAACCTAGTGAGTCTCCCTGTCAAGTGCTCGAAATTAAGAATATAGATAGATTAAACCGACTTTTAAATTAGATAAACAGTAGTTTATAAAGAATCAATCCAACTCTCGTATATAGTTAAAAACAAGCCCTTGTGGAGTTAATAAAAATTGTCCTACAATTGATTTCAAAACTTTTAGATAAGAAAACAAATCGTGACTTGCAATTCCGATATGTTGAAATTAGTTCCGGGTTTGGAAGTGTAATTTAAATCAGAGTTGCTAATGTATGAATCAATTAAAGAAATCAAGATACTAAAATATCTATTACAAGACCCTATCTGGTTTACTAGTTTTGTAATGATATAAGTCCAGCTGGCATTTTGTGCTGTGCCATGTAAAAAGGTATACAGTTGCTTATTAGGTTGTTAAAATGTCTTTTGGTGCCTTTTATTGTATAGAATGTGGATGGTTTTGATCTAATCATAAGAAATTTTTCATTCATAAAGCCTTTTAAGAAAATATTTTAACATAAATACAGAACCGTCTTTGCGGTTATCTTAATAGAGAGATTGTTCTTATAAATGCAATCTACTTTTAGGATGATATTGAAGAATATAATAAAGTAGCGCATATTGCGTTTCAACTATAGTTTTGCCTTTAACACTTTGTGACCAAGTAAGGTTTAGGGAACATTATTTTAATAATATTATGTTAATTATGTTCTTGTCAATGTTCTTGAAAATAGCTAAGCTAAACGAAGTAGAAAAAAAAATAACAATAAAACTCTGTACAACTACACGAAAGACTTTTAGAATGAACATGATCTTCAACAATGTAGAAGACAGCGATAAAGAAAGATAAATACCTGTAATAAACTAGACTTATGTCTACTACATATATAAAAGAATAATTGATTCACATATCAACGCACAGCTCAAATTATTACTGTCAGAGCCGTGCATGCGAGTTTATTTTCTTACATCGACAGCACTAATGTATGTGGTAGTTACTTTATTTATTTTTGTTGGCGCGGGGGCAGCTCTTCTTTTCCACTCCATGCCTTCCCCTCCTTAATATTCCGCTAGAGGGTAATCCGCACCGCTATTAAACGCACGAGTTATCGTCTATTAACGTACGTGCCGGAGTGGCTGTTATATGCGTAGCTGTATTAGCATAAGTTCCAGTGTTTAGTGTATGTGCCACAAGAAATCCGGGAACGCTGTCTTGGACAAAGAGTATCTTCACCGAAGCAGTGTTGGGATCAGCGATTGGACTTGCCAAGTAAGTGTGTATGTTCTCATTACCAAGCTCAATCGATTGATTACCTTTGGATTCTGCGATTGAGCATATATCCGGTAACACCCTTGCCCTCACAAACAACAAAGAAAAAATACAGTCCACACCTCTCCGTAGAATAAAACCGCATTAATGGAAGTGAAGGGAGTCGAAGTTTTGCCCAAGCTTTGACGGCCTATTTCCACCAGTATGATTTTTGGACAATTGGCTCTTGACGTGGACAAAAAGGGGATGAGAGCTTGTATAAAAATCGGTCAATTTACCGTGCGTCCGTAAGCCAGTAATTAAAAAAAAAATTACTGCATGGTGGGGGTGATGTAATCCGCGTCCTCAGAAAGTGTGTACTTCTCATTCCCCTGCACTTGCTCGCTTGGTGGTGTTAAAGAGTAACAAATTTTTAGCAGCTGCACTGTTCCACATAATTTGAACCTCACGATTAAATAAAAAGAAAACTGCATAGAAAATGCTTGTAAAGCTGTGGGACATTGCTAGTAAATGTACATGTTAAAATCAATATCTATATTTAGAGATACAGGGTTTGTGTTACTATAAGGTTTAAACCCTTCCATCGGGAATAAAACCTATTAATCGTTGATAATCCACCGTGAAATATGCATTTTATTCACACTCGATATAATTGCGTTGTGGCAAACGTCCGATAACTGTGTGTTCGAAGAACTGTTCGTATTTCTGTTAACATGGTTTAATATTTGGACATACTTTTTTCATTAATATTATTGAAGTAAATTTGAATATAAATACAATTTAAACATAAGTGTATAATATTGGTACGCCAGTAAGTAAATCAAATATCGTTTGAGTCACAAGATATTTCGCTCGTACTTATATAAAACAAAATAAAATAGAATAATTATAGACAATTACATTTACATCATATAATTCAATAGTGGCAGCCCCCTTGAAGATTTCTTTTTTGTACCTCTTTTCATTCCCTCTTATGTCCTGAACAGAACTTGGATGCTTTGTGACGCTTTTATACACCTATTTTTTAATACAGAAAGCTCTGGAAGCTGACGTTATTATTGGGACAATTCGACGACGTTCGAGACTTATCTCCTATCTTATAACTTCATTGACGTTTTTCTGGTTGCTGATGCTGTTCTAGTTCAAAGAATCTGGATGCTAAAATATGCTGGCAGGAATGCAGCATTTAGATGACATTACTATTGGCCTAAGTACATCTTCCAAAGATACTTTGGACTATAACGGGAAGGTAGTATTTTGGTATTTCACCAAACCAATACAGGAATATAAGGTAACATTCACATCTATATTTAAACAAATCTCTAGCCGTAGAAACCTATTAATCACTGGCCTCAGAAGCCATTTATCTCTCGTTCGTTTATTGGAGCAATTTTTGTTATATCATAGGATGCAAACGAGCAGGCGAGTCATCTGATGTTAAGTGATCACCGCCTCCCATAGACACTTGCAATACCAGGGAAGTCGTAAGTGCGTTGCCAGCCTGTGTTTGGGGGAAATGGATATGAGGGAGAGGGAGGAGGGAGAGGCGAGGGGAGGGGAGGTGGGCCTCTGACGCTCTCACTGACCGAACGAAACGCAACAATGCAAGCACTGTTACTTCATGTCGGTTTTCTATGAGAGGGTGGTACTACCACGCGCGATCTGACCCATTCATGCTGAAACCAGTAATAGCATCAGCGTGGCTCTACCAACTACAAAAATGTATATATGTATTGCGTATTGGAAGCTTTTAGTGTGTCAAATATTAAATTACCCTTCTTTTCATTATAATCATCAGCCTGTAAGAGACCCACAGCAGGGTCATAGGCCTCTTCCCGAAGGATGGTATGGGCGTAATCACCACGCCAGACCACGACATATTGGCTATTTCAAACTCTGAGAAATCCACAATTCTATATTTTCCCACATACAGCAGTACTACAAGAACATTTCTCAGGTTCAAGTTACCTCACGATGTTTTTCTTCACCATCAGCCGATAGTGCTACAAATTTAAATTAGTAAATGTACGCGAATGCCGAAAATTTCGTTGGTACATACCAGGATTCGAACCTGCGGACATCGAAATAATATTCCACCTGTCAAACCACTAGGCCACCACGACTTCTTTTATACAAACTTGTAAATTTATGTTTTTCTTTTCTTTTACAGTTTTGGTGCGAAATGCTGTACTCGAAATTCTCATCGGCATCAACTTACTGACAGCAGCGAAAACTAAAAACCACCCGGAAACGTTGGAATACAGTGGTTGATAGATTTAAACTAAGACAAATGTGTTAGAAAGAAAATCGAGACAAAGGGTTATCCCCTTTTTTACTATTTCCCTAGGAGTGTCGGGTATTTATTGATAGGTAACTATTATATAAATATCAGAATAATAGATAAGAAATGTGATGAGAGAAAGAAGCAATGAATTTACGAATATTTTACATTCAATCATTAAGCTAAAGCTAAATTAGCAATAGTTATATCGGGACCATCCAAATCCCTTGTAAGTTTATACAGATTTACTCTTGTTCATTCAAATATAACAGACAAGCAATGACGTATGTGACAATAAATATAAACATGGGTCTACGTATATAAATGTGAGATTTGTAAACTCGATAGAAATAAGGGTTGGTTTACCTTAGGTTTTTTCATGGATAAGTTTGTTTTTAACCGATTTCAAAAAAAGGAGGAGGTTATCAATTCGACTGTATTTTTTTAAAATGTTTGTTACCTTATAACTTTGGAGTGGGTGAACCGATTTCGATGATTCTTTTTTTTATTTTAAAGTTGGTGCTTCCCGTGTGGTCCCATTTCAATTTGGTTCAGATCTGAAAACTGCATAACCATATATGTTTTAAATTTTCATTAAGTATGTACACGACAAATAGACAAATAACTCAATATGGCGCCAACCGATTTCGATGATTATTTTTTTATTGAAAAGGGTATTCAAGGGTAGTTTCAAGTCCGGTGACGTTGTTAAAACCTTGTTACGTCAATAGCGTAGTCAGTTCGAGAAAAAAAAACTTGATAAGTTTGCTATAGTCGTCTTTAAGTGATGCTGTAGTGTGTCAACTCTTGGTATAACACAACTATTTATTACATTAATTTCTACAAGAATAATAATAAAAGCGTGTGAGATCGAGTGCATAGCTAATTTACTGAATTTTATGATATTAACCACTTCAACTCATAATATATATTCCACGACACCGAGCACCAGATATATCAATAATAAGAAGACGTTCAAATGTAAGGTGCATATTGGATCATCTTACGTACTAAGTTTACTTTGAAACGGGTGAGGTAATTTCGATATTGCAGACAAAGGAGAACTTGAAAATTGGTATAGATTTTGTTACTCCATTGAAGTGATAAAAAGTGAAATAACTTTATACGTAGTGATACCCGATTCTGTGAGACTCCAGAATATAACGATCTTGCTATCATCTGCAGTCTCAAATAATCGGGTATCATTTCGTATAAATTTACTAGCTTTTGCAGCGGTTCCTTTCAAACTAATGTGGATTTAACCTTTCCTAAAGAGAATCCTCTTCCGTACTCCTGAGAATTTGTATGTATCATTCCATGAAGATCTCCTAAGTAGTTAAGTCGTGAACGCGTAACAGATAAACTTATATTCAAATTTATAATATTAGTTAGGATTACTTGTTACCTGCTAATGTGATAAGAGTTAATGTAAATTTAAGTGGGCCTCAGGATCACTACTCTTTAGACTGAAGCACCACCTTTGTCGTTCTACACGTTTATTAACGTGTATGCAAAATTTTATGATGATTAGCTAAATAGTTAAGACTTGAAAGCGTAACAATCAACTCCACATTCGTGACTTATAATATTAATTAATATAAAAGGAGTAAGGGAATTGGTATTATAAGGATTAAAAAAGGTCGAGGCAGTTATAAGGACTACTGCCAGAAGTAAAAACTGAAAGTTATTGAATTACCGAGTACTTTTTTTAATTTTTAAATGAACAGTGGTGAATTATCTACATTTCATAATTTACCTATATATATTGAAACTAATATCATTGGTTTGATTTTTACGTCTATTTGCATTCCAAGCAATAATTATAACATTCTGTATAAACTTTATTAATTAATCAAATATATGATGGGCTGCACAAGCTCCAATACAAAATACTAATATTAAATGTACACAAGCCGCTAATCTACTATATACTACGTATCTTTATTCTGGCGCAAGCGCAATACGCCACAAGCATGTCGAGGTTATTGGTGACGCAAACATAAGTATTTCATCTACAAAAAAAATCTGCTCAATGTGGCTAAAAGAGATTTCAATTTAAAAAAGTTACTGAGACGTTGGTGGGAGTAATTTTGGCATATTCTTTTTTCAAAATCAAAATCTAAAATTCTTTATTCAGTTTAGGCCCTGATAATATCAGCCCTTATGAACATCAAAAACTACCACCGGATCAGAAAACAACCCAGCCATCGATAAGAACCGGCAAGAAACTCGATCGGGTACATTTTTTTTACATACATTTCCAATACATCATACAATAGCCTATAGTGGATGCACAGAGAGGAGTCAATTCCAGACATCACTATCGTTCACATACTGATCCACTCTATAATATCCTTTTGACACTAACACCCGCTTGACGTGGTGCTTAAATTTGCAGTCCAGCAAATCGGTAACATGTTTTGGGACTTTATTGTAAAACCTAACACTGTTTCCTAAGAAACTATTACTGGTTTTACTAACTCTGAAACATGGGACGACCAGTTTCTAGTATTTACATTATGCCGGTCTTTTACTAAATTCAGTTTTTCGAAGTTTTTACGGACATACATTAAATTATGAAGATTAATTTTTGGTAATTAAATCATCAGAACGTTACGATATTTTAGAAAAATATTTGCTTATAAACTTACACAAAACAATATAAAAACGTACGATGTTAATTCACGTACCAAAGGGAAATTTCACACAGACGTATAAACTGAGATAAGTCCTAAAGAATCCGAAACGTTAAGTCCAAGGTATCTAAATAATTTCATTTCACGTTCCACGTAACATTTTGAAGAGCCCTCCTCTCGGCGGGGGCTGTGACATTCTTTATTTTTAGAATATTCTAGGTAAAAGGTTATATGGGTCGTTTGCGGGACAGCTTCTTTGATGTATATGAGTTTATGTTAATAATGTAAAAGACAGACAGTCATCCGAGCGGATGTTTCCTTTGCCGAGATCAAATCCGTACTTCGCTGCCGGCTGTGTAATTTTTGCGTACATTTGTTTGTCTGGTTTTTTTATGGTGATACGAGTCAGGGCGTGTTTTATGCGAAAAAAAATTGAAAATATTTTTTTTTTATATCATAGGAGGCAAAGAAACAGGTGGGCCACCTAATTTTAAGTGATCCTCACCGTTCATAGACACCAGCAACACCACAGGAGTCGCAAGTACGTTGTTAGCATGTGTTTGTGGAGAAGGGGCGATGTAGGGGGTAGTGGAAGAGAGGGAAGGGAGAGGGAGGGAAGTGGGCCTCCGGCGCTCTCACTGACCGAATGAAACGGAACAATGCAGGCACTGTTACTTCACGTTAGTTATCTGTGAGTTGTGGTACCACCCCAGGCGAGCCGACCCATTCATGCTGAAACCAGTTATAGTTTCAGCGTGGCTCTATCACCTACAATATTTTTCTATTTAAATATAATTCAAATTGTTAAAGTAATATAAGCTATGTTCTATAATGAAAATCATTTGTAGATGTAGGATATGAAAAAAAAGGTGCACATGTCGTTTTTAATGTAAAAGTAATTTTCTCTGATTTTATGTTGCTTTTTATTTCTATCATTCCAATTTTGTTATAAGTAATTTAGTTCCTTACATCTTCCACTTTACTTATATTACGTTACCCTCTTCAGTCTTATCATTATTGCCGAGTCTCTATTGAAAATAGTAATGTTATGTCTGTTACGATATACTCTGAAAATGTCATGATGTTTACTTAATTACTCAAGAAACGATAGCTTAACAAAAAAAACAAACTCTAATCTACATTTATAATAAATATTCTTTAGAAATTACACGACCATAATACTGCTTATAAAAATATAAATTTGAGATGAAAGATAAATAGAAAAATCGACTCTCAAATGATAAATAAGACCACACAGTACAAAGCTTGGCCGAAGTAAAACACAGCAAACAGACAAATATTTTGGCAACATCTTTTCTATTTCTCGTCTCATCTCGAAAGCAAACAACCAGTCGGTACGGAAATACAATTTAAGTTAGTAAACAGCCCGGTTTCGGTGGTACCGGTACTTAGGCGCAACTTGTTTATTCAGCAGAGTATAGTGCGGATGGCTTCGTGACTAAATTTTGTTGAATCAAGTGTCCGGATGCTTTGTACGAATTCATTTAAAATTGATGCAGAATCTATTGCTATTCTGTAGTAACGTGTAGGGAGAACTTTGGTTTATCGTTCCGGTTAGTATTGTCTTTTATTTATCACTCTATATAATAACAAAATAAAGTAATCTGCTACGTCTGTCTGTCTATTTATCCGCTATAAACTTAAAAACTGCTGAACGGATTTTAATGCGGTTTCCTCGAGTAGATAAAGTGATTCACGAGGAAGTTATAGGTATATAAGGTTTTTTTGATGTAAATAAGTAAGACTAAACCTGATTGTCGGCGTAGCGCGACGTGGCGACACAAAACACGAACTTTGCACTATTAACGAAATACTCAAAAACATTTGCAACCTTATACATAAGATTCAAACTGTTTTGTCGGCCTCTCGTTCTACTACTGTTATGGGCACACGCCGGTGACCTAGCACCCTTTGATAAATGCCTCCAAACACACTGCATCTACGCTTAGTTGAATTTATGTATTTTTAAGTTTAAGTTTAAAAATGAGTATTATGTAATAAAATAAATACACAGTCATTATCTTATGGAACAAATTTGTAATTTCTTTTTCTTTCTCTTTCTTTCTTTATCTTCTCAGTAGTCCGATGAAACTGTTAAAACCTTGCTGGGTCAATAGTGTAGTCATTAGGTGTATAGTAGATCCATGTTGAAGCTATTACTAGTTTTCAGCATGAATGGATCGGCTCGCCTGGGTTAGTAACACCCTTTCACAGAAAACAGACGTGAAGTAACAGTACTTGTTGCATTCTTGCGTTTTGTTCGGTCAGTAAGAGCGCCGGAGGTCCATGTCCCCCCTATTGTCTCTTCCCCTCCCCTGCTCTTCCTTCCTTCCCCTTAAACTACAAACTCGTCATTTGAAAAGTGGATATTATAAAACCAGCAGCTTAAGATATATTATTTAACTCTAATTATGATTAGGTAATTCAAATGTTTTAAATCATCGTCCGCTTTTTTTGGGTTTTCATCCTACACCTTTTTGACGGAACAAAGATACGGGTAAAGTTGGAAGAAAGAACTTTGAAAGCGTAATTAAAGTGAACACCAGTGATTTACTAAACGATGTCTATTAGAGCTGTGTGATAACGCAAGATTAAATATTACGCAGAGGCGACACTCGAAATATTATTCCCCATTAAATTAACCTGTGCTGGCTTGCTTTATAATTGTTTAATTATTCTAATTACTATTATGCTTGCTCTATTTAGGTTTAACTAATTTTATTGTAGGTATAATAATGTGTTGGATTTTAATTTTATGTATAGCATAATAATGTATACTAGTGGGCGCTCAGTGGTCGACATTCGACCATAGTTCATTTATCTCTTAAAGTTTGAACTTTATTAGGGTTCTTTTGTCAAAGGGTATATATACTTCTATAATCAAAGGTTTTCATCATGGCTACTCAGTTGTTTACTATTTTTTTTATTATATGAACAAAAAAAACTATGTCTAAATAACAATTAAAATTAATTTTAAATTTGAAACAAAATAACAGGCGATCACGTATGGTAGCAAGGCTCTCAAATTCGAAGTAACATAATTATACGAAGATAAAGAAATATATCGCAACTTATGACACAATTTTCAATTAATTTTACACAACACCATGAGTCGTTCTGGGTAATATCTAATTATATGTAGTCTGCACATTGTGAGGAATAGTAATATGGGCAGTATCATCATTCGCAAAAGTAATGGATACACAATAGAATCATGTGATTAATCCAAAACAAAGATGTTTTTAATACTATTATAAACTTTTGAAAATGAATTCATTCTTATTCAAAATTCATCATCAACTGTGAACTAAATATGATTGCTACATCAGGTTGAACTGAATCATTGTAACGGCGGAGATCTAAGCCATAGATTACTTTCATTAGCAAACATATTTTCTAATTCTGATTTTACAAAGTATTTTTTGGCTCGTTTTTTCATCAAATTATCATTTGAAGTGAGTTCACTATGAATAAATACTAAATATTAAAATATTGACATTGACTTTGGTAGTATTGCTTTACTTTAATTACAACATCAAGCAATATCACTAATTAAATAGAAAACAGTTTTATCACCTAAAAAATGTGATATGAAATAAGACAACACAGAATAATTATTATCTCAATGTTTCTATAAATTTAATAAAGATACATTATTTATCAATTATTTATTAATGAATATTATAAATTTACACAATATATTGTAATACAATTAACCGTTTTTTCTTATTAACGTGGGGAAATCCCTAACGGATACGCTACCCTCTCGGGGGAGAGGGTAGGTTATGTCCGATTCGCACGGACTAAAACCCCACGGTGTACCGTCCGCCGCATTGGAGGGGCAGCCAGGGATCGAGCATGCTCACTGACCTGAAACTGCCCCTGCGGCAGCTTGGCGAATGAACTCCAGGCTTCACCCTACTATAGAGAGGCTACTGGGTACACGACCAGCAGCCTCCCCTCGTCAGCCTCATCCGTGCGTAATAAACTTAACCTACAATTCGACCAGTTCATTTAAAGTGCATGTAAGAGACGCAACATCTGTTATGTTAAATATATTGAAAAGGTAGGTAATTGGAACGTAAGAGTAAAGTGAAGGATCTGTCAAACTGTCTTTTTCATTTACATGTGTGTATATGTTGTGTAAAATTCAAGCAGTAGTATGAGTAGTCCATATTTTAATTAATTTAATGTACTTCTAATGCATTTTATACAAAATAAATAGCTTTCTGCACTTCTCCGCCATATAAACTTTAACTATGCTAAATTTTTAGTTCACCCGTTAACGGGAAATCGGTTAAAAAGGGGTATAATTTTTTTGCTTCACGTATTAATATATAGATATAAACAAAAGGGCACAATTTATATACCAAATTAGAATACAATTTCTATATTTTTCGTGCTTTGCCAAAAATATGTATGTGTTTCTTTATATATAAATTTCTTCTGTCTGTGTGTGTGTCATTAAACTCCTCCTAAAGAGCTGGAATGATTTTGATGAAATTTCGTGCGCGTGTTCCAGTGGATCCGAAAATGGTTTAGAATCAAAATTCTATCCGGAAGGTAGCGTTGCGGTTGAATTTTAGATTTTTTAAATTATAAAGATAGGACAACGTCCGCCCCTCCGACTAGTATAAGTCTACTGCCATTGTATGTAAGTGTACTATGACTGCTATTATGTGGCTTTTTTTGTTCTACTTTGTTGTTTGTGTAATTTTTTTTTTTTTTTTTTTCGAAATGTCTACGCTGTTGACCCATCAGGGTCTTAACAGCTTCACCGGACTACTAAGGCGAGCGCTTAAGGCACTCAGCCGATTTTATTTTGGCAACCAGCTCAAGGGTGCACGGCACACCTCGGCTTGGCTGTTGCCTGTTGC
>JACEII010000017.1:5246313-5269534 GCA_014332785.1 Antheraea mylitta | reverse complement strand
GGGTATAAGGGGTGTCGAATAACATCATAAGACTTGAGACACCCAAGCCAACCTCACCTGCACGTGGTACACGCTGCTGAATAATGAACGAGGCAATGGCGCAAGCGGGGTGGTAAGGTTTTACAGCCTAACAGGATCGCACCATGTATATGGCGAAAAAGCCCGTAATAGTGATTCGCTTCTACGAGTCGTGTTTCGGGATCAGCCTGTGCATATCCAGCTTATTACAGGCCGGCATGATAGTAGCGACCGGCGATGGACAGTGTGTCAATCGGTGGTCGCTATTATTTTTGGATTGTACTGTGCTTACCATCAGACATAGTGCAGTCACTTTGCCGTGCTACAATAAAAATATATATATATATATATTTATTATATCTTTGTATGTTTATTTTTGCATGTGTATGGGTATATATATGTTATTATTTATTTATTTTTATTTGTATATATATTTGCACCTACAAAACTATTTGCTTGGTAAGAAAATGCTTTATAGCATTAAGCTCGCCAGTGTTAAAAAAAAAAGTGTGCAATAAAGTATTCATTCATTCATTCATTCATAAAAAACTGCGTAAATGAAACCAAAAACAGGAGATCTTCAAATATACATATTTTTGAAATTGGCAGTTGAGCGTACTGTTTTTCAGTTGCCATTCTATTCAATTACATGGATGTACTATAAAAGTATAGATTTGATATCACTTTCCTCATTAGAATGGATTTTGGAGAGAAATTTACTACTTAATAAAATTTATTTTATTATCTAAGCTCCATCTCATTACGCATTTTCATAGTTCTAGTCCGGTGAAGTTGTTAAGACCTTGCTAGGTCAATAGCGTAGTCAGGTCGAGGCGCCTTTCCATAGAGCAATACAAAAATGAGACATTCTAACAGGGAAACGCCGTTCAACATTTATGAATGTTAATAGTAGTAATGATGCAAAGAGAATGAAGTCATGGGCACAAACTAGCCAGAAATAAATATCAGCTGAAGACAGGAATTGATGAAGATGATATGCAATGTTCTTTTAATTTTTCATTTTATAACCTAAATTACTGTGTTATGTCCATAAATGTATTGTAGGGTTAGGTTAATACCTTCTTATAACAATTACATCACTTTTGTTTAAATGCGTATGTATTCGTTCAAATCTCAACAATTACTATAGTTACGATAAATTATCTGTATGTGTGTCTAACCCAACTGTCTGAGCGAGTGTGCTCAACATCTAGTCGTAGGTCGCCTTTGAAGACAATCAAAATACATACACAGCAGATACCTCCAACCAATGGCGTCTCACATCGGGGTAAATAACGAATAGCCGATTATTTCAACCAATAGCGTCTATGGTCATTAGTAACACCCCCGATATAGTCAATATCATGGTATCACAGGTCAATAGTGGTTCCCCTGGTATGTATATTGCATAAATTACTATAATAAACCTAACAGTATTCTTTTGTTACAAGGCAAATATGCGTAGAAATGACGATATCCAAAGTGCCCAAACATACATACGTATAGTTAAATATATAACTAAGCTGCGGAGTGTATTTTTGAACAGTTATAAACTATTGACATATCACCTTCATCTACTCATGTCTTCAATTGTATTGCTACTATTTATTGTTACAGGTTTATTTATTTTTACGGTGTGTCCCGTCTTTGCAAATATTCTCTATTATACAAAGAGGGAGTTACGAACAAGTTGTGACGACCTCATCACAGTTTCCAAGCAAACGACTAAAGTGAGCCTGCGCGTAATGTGCGTTGCTTTCAACATAAAAAAAAAACTCCATTGAACTGTGTAGATTTGTGATTGCGTAATTACTTATGAAGATTATTGAAAACGCGTTGAGTGTTTTACAATTACGTTGAGTTATACTTTTTTTTAATTACATGAGTATAGAATTGTTCTATTTGGACTGCCTAACATATTAAATTCTATGATTATATTTTATTCTTAAATCGTCATTATAAAGACTAATAATTAGAATTATATATATATATATATATAATGTTATATATATATATATATATATTGTTTTGTTTTTTAATGAAGTCGATATCTGATATAACTGCAAAATTATTAAAAACATAGAACTCTATGTATATTTTGTACGTTAATATTATTTGTTTTTTTTTTTTTTATCACTAGATAATATATTTTAATCTAATTTAAGAAATATAGTAAATAAAATTATAAATTCAGCTCTGATCACAACTAAATGATGAAAATTTATTGTTTTCTATTTAAGCTATTTACAAAGAGATAAACGGTGACATTTTACTTCTAAATAAATTTGATAAATAATCTTGAAATTGATCGCAGAATCAAAAGTATACTTTAATGCTATGATTAAAAATATTTAATAGAATAAAGTATTCATTAAATATTTAATAGAATAAAGTATTCATTAAATATTTAAGGCGTTTCATGTAGAAATTTCTCTAATGTTAATTAAACAAGGATTCTTAAAAGATATGAATAAAATTGACTATTTGAAACAAAATAATGTAAACTAAAAGAAATAGAAATGGGTATAGACATGTCATTTCTATTGAGATAGTAATTCATCAACTCGTGATTCCGCAGAGCCGCAGAACGCGGTGACAAATACTGACAACTAAAGAAATGTTTCCGGCAATATCGGGTCGCAGCTACGCATCGCGACAAAAGGGCAATCGATCACGGCGCTTCTTTGGGGTTGTCAGGTTAATTGTAACTCCTGAAAAAAGTAGAAATCAAATTATCAGGGATATGTTATGACTGTCAAATATTTAGTACACATTTGAATATTTACTACACTCATTTGTGTTGAGTATTACAAATAATTGTGTGCGTGTGTGTAGTTTGTGTTGTGTAAAATTAAGACTTATTTCTTTAATATTTCGTAAAAATATTATTCATAGATTTCAGTATGAAGTAGGAGTTATATTTCGTTTTGTCTCGTCTGTTTTACTTTACGTATACGTAAAAAGTTTAGTTATGGTGTTTATTAAGATGATTTTTTGCAATTTGGTCACACTTCATACAAAAATACACCTTGAAACGAAATTCCTGCTATAAGAAATGACAGATAAAACAGTGAAAAATCTCATGTCTTAAAAATAAAAAAAATCTATAAATTATCCCTCATACCTCTTAAAAAACTCTTTCTAAATTATCTGCCCCTTTTTTTAATATTTGTTGACCCACTTTACCGAGTTTGTATAAAAGAATCCTATTTTTCTCTATAAGTATAAATGTTAGACATCACCATAGAATTAATTTTCCAAAAGTCCATACTGTAAAATCCCGTTTATTTATACAATACTGTTCTACTGTTATACTGTTGTAATATTGTTCTGTTTTTCAGGTGTTACTAACGTTCGCAGGAAGTATACCTCTCATGTTCTTACAGGTACTCCGTGGGTAGTGCTAAGGAGTAGCAAATCTTTGTCCGCTGCATTGTTCTAGATAAATGGAACTTCGCAGTGACAAATAGAGCAATCAATTCTAAAATCTATTTGTCCATACGATTAAATAAATATTTACATACCTAGCTTTATTAGATTTTGACAATGAACAAAACTTATAGTGGTTTGCTATATTGTGTTGAGGTGTATCTAATGTTGCTCAATCAATCTGTGTCCTCATTGGTCCAGTTACTTCGAGGTATAGTTTGGCTAAAGTACATCACGAAGTAAAAGACGCGGCATCAACAAATGCATCATAGATCTAATGCATTTTTTTATATAGATTTGTACTAGTCACCTGCACTAGTATACTACACTACACTACAGCTGAACAAGTCTACTCACTCCATGTGTTCTTTCGCGCTGAACAGAGTTGTTGTGGGAGAAATATCATTGCTTGGGACGCTATGTATCGATCGATCGATCAATTATGTAGGTATTTGTATCATATTTTCTTAACCCACATTTATGATTTTAAGCTAGTTCTATGACGTAGATCAGGTTGCAAAACCTTACGGAGATATTTTGTGTGCTAGCAATTACCCTTAAGTTCAAAATCGTCGATAAGCACCAGTTGCTGTATTCCGGCAGCTACACTTGAGAGCAAGATACCCCTCTAGGCTTAGCGTGTTTACCATCTTAAGCCACACCGTCTTTTCAGATGCGGTTGTTGCCAAACGCTAAAACCTAAGTAGTATAAAAAATAAGTATTTCATTTTGGTATATTAAACAGTAATTTTATTAAAATAAAATTACGAATTTTGAAATACTTTTATTACTTGGCATCACTATTATACCTGGCTGAGAGACGGCAAACCAAATGCGTGATATGCGTTAACTACAGGCGAAGCTTATAGCTCGTAAGGCTTCACTTCAACCTTAGTGTAACAGCATAGAGTTGAATTTGTGAAAAATAAGTAATCTCTAGGCATGAAAGCAACATTTCTCAATATTCGTTTTGTCTGCACTCGTGCTTCGCGTCTCAGGTAATGGTTCCGTTGATATTGGCGTAATATTTCTCAACGACAGTTTTTGTTATCAAAGCGTGAGGCGATGTCGTTTTTATTCGAGTTCTCGTTCAGCATAAAAAATATATTTATATATTTTACCCGCGTTGCTCAATTATTTGAGTAGTGATTTGTTATAACTAGAAAAGTTCTGTTTAACATTCTAACCGGTTTAAAAACTTAAAGACACATTTTGTCAAGTTTGGGGGTGGTAAGACACGACTTCAGAGTCCGACTGCATCGCAATCACCATACATTTAGTGCAACACCCGCCATAGTGACACGCCTAGGCCGAGAAGGTTGGGATGAGCCTGTGTATATACAGTTGCTGAGAGGCTTTCGTCGTAGTAGTGGTTCTTTGTTAATGGGAATACACTGAGCGGCCTGCCAGGGATGCCTGTAGAAACGGCTTTTCCGCTAGCCACCCGTACCGTACCGTACAGGGTCCTATTATCGTGATTGACCGTCAAGAGAGACTGTCCAACCATGTCGATTATATTCTTGTGCCGGTTGGTGATCGGATTTGGGGTCCTGGCGTCCTATCCCGGAGGGATACGGGTGCCTTTCCGGTTGATCTATTCGATCCCCTTATAACAATTGCCAGTGATTCAACCTGCTTCCTACAGCAACGGAAGCTTCACTATCTTCACGGTTCTCTCTGTTAACACCGCGAGTCGCCGTTATTTATGGAGTGTACTGTATTTTCTATCAGGATCCGTGCAGTCATTTTGCCGAGTCAGTTTAAAAAAAATCTTATCAACTTGCTTCTATGTTTATTTATTTTGGTGAAATTTTGTAATAGAATGAATTCATACTTTATTGCCAATTTTTTATCATACACTGGCGAGCTTAATGCCACAAGCCATTTTCTCCCAGCTAACCAGCGCTATTTTTATCAAGAATAAAAGTTATTGTAGATAGTGTAATTATAAAAGATGAATATGAATAGACTAAAAAATATAATAATAAAATAAAAATCAAATTCAGTGGATACGATTTATTTATGGACTTAATATCAATATCGAGAACGTGGGCGTTTATCGCACCATTCTGGCAGAACCAACATCGGATAATTTCAAAAAGCTCTGGAGTTTATTTTAAGGTTTTTAATTATTTATGCATTTTAGGTTTAACAGTTTTAATTGTACGTAATGTTATGATAAGACTAACATATTAGAATTGATAAAAGTTCCTAAATAAAATAAAGAGATATAATAACAAGACCGAATAATAATAAAAAAATGATTTTGTAGCATTCTGGCTATAAAAATTGTCACTGGCCTTTTAGAAAAAAAACAGCGACATATTTGATGTCATATATATACAAAATTTTTCCTCGTCAAAAGAAATTGGATATTAAAAGTTTCGGTTGCAAAGTCAGTGTTTGATTTTATCGGAATATTACATTGAACACGCCCCAAAATTTTTTAATCAAATGATTTTAACAATCGTTTAGTTTTTGTTAAATGCATGTGAATACCCTTAATAATATATGACATTACTATTTGCACGGATTTAAGCCAAATACACGTTTCAAAATTCCTGTATGTCTCTTTATTTGTTTGTTCGGACTATCTCCCTAAATTGCCGATCAGATTTTGCAGGAAATTTTATTTGTAGAATTTTCAAATAATTTGATTTTGAATTGAAGTTGCTATTTTAGCGAATCTACATTATCATGGGGCTTTTTGTGAATCATTATGTTTCTTTATATACATTTATTGATATACACAGACAGTAAAGGTCAAGTATCCGTCTGTGATTTCGAATCAAAGCTTTTTGTATTTCTTGTGGTAACCAAAACATAAATATTTAATTTAAAAATGTCTCTGACTGTTTGTTTTGTTCGGATTAGTCTCTCAAATAACTGAACGGATTCTAACGAGACTTTTATTGACAAGACTGTTTAAAGTAATTTAGTCCACTTATCTCAAGAACTGAGCAAATTGGCAACGAGTGAGTCGCAATGTTTGTTAAATAACATCCTATTTATATTATAAACAAGTTTGTTTGTGAGGATGGATTTTGTTTGTTGCTCTTTCACGCAAAAACTACTGAATGAATTTAGATAAAACTACAGTAGTGAGACAAATGCCTCGTCATCAGGTTTATGTGTTGAAAATTTATATATCGACACGCGAGTGACGTTTGTCATTTGAGTCATGCAACTTTTTCGCCTAACTTCTTCATTGGAACTCGTTGTTGAAACAATATTCCACCACTATGTCGATCCAAAAATAGTAAACTTACCTTTAAATACTCATATGAGCATTATCAATTGCGACTTCAAACTCAGTAATTATATTGACGTAAAATAGTAAACTAACCTTTAAACACTCATATAAGCATTATCTATTGCAACTTTAAACTCTGTAATTATATTAACGTAAAATAGTAAACTTACCTTGAAACACTCATATAAGCATTATCTATTGCAACTTCAAACTCAGTAATTATATTAACGTAAAATGTATTCTCGCAGCTGTTCTGTAAGCTCTGTTTTATAAGTGTGTACTTGTTTTTTTAGGTTTATATTTGTTTAGTTTTTATATTTGTAGTTACAGTAGCTATATCTATTTAATGTGAACATCTAACGTTTTATGTATGTCTGTGTTACTTGTTTGGTTTGATCCTTAATTTTTCTAATATTAATTATAACCGACTAAACGTCCGTTTATCATTACAAAGGCTTCCATCGAAAATCAGCCCTGCAGTACTACTGCTGTACTGCACATATTGGCTGAATGGGTTTGCCAATTGTTGGACATATTTTTTTCTTTATTTTATCACCTGTATTTAACTGCTTTTTGTCTAATTTGTTTAATTTAAGGTAATCGTATGGTTGTTCCAACAATAAATAATTTCTTTCCCTCTTTCATATTTTAATTTATTTAAACATATGGCTAAATATAGTATCCATTTTTTTATTATTGTACATTGATTGATTACTCTGTTTGTCGCTGCGAGGTTCAGTTTATATGGGACTAGCTAATGTCTGCGATTTCGTCTGCTTCGTTTATTATCCTAATTGTTGTCTTATATCTCAAGGGGATTGGGCTGCGTTTTCGTCAAAAGCTTCCAGGCGGCTTGACTTCTTCCGACACCTCCGACGATTATCGCTTTATTTCAACCAATTTACACAAAATCTTTTAAAAAAATGTATGCCTAAACCTTCTTCGTGTATCACTCAATCTATTGAAGAAAACTGCATGAAAATCTGTTCAGTAATTTTTTAGTACATCGCAAACAGAGAGATGCGGAGGAGGACTTCGTTTTACATTTTTTTATTTATTTGTGTTTTATATTTTATTTGTGTTCGATTTTATAAGAATATCCCAAAATACATTACCGATTTGCCAGATAATAAGTTCAATTGTTATGTCAAGCGAGTCTTAATTCATGAAGGCTATTACAGGGTGAATCAATATGTGAACGATAGCGACATCTGGAAGTGAGGCCTGTGCATTCACCAAAAACGAATGTAACCTTATATGTTTACTATGTGGTAAGTATATTTAAAAAAATGTATTATCTAAAGATAAACCAGTTCGAGTTTTTTGCCGGTTCTACTCGATGACTGGGTTGTATTCCGAAATAGTGGTAGTTTTATGAGTGCCTTTTCAGGGCCTAAATTAAATAAAGAGTATTTTGGTTTTGAATATATAGTGATAGTGGAGCGGCCAAAAATTTGTTAATCTCCAGCACCATCTGAGAAGCAAGTGTATGGGAATGAGAGGTACACTTACTGCCTATACGTGTGATATCAATCACCCATATTTTATATACCTAATTCGTTTACCGTCGAGTAACCATTAGCTGTGCTCTATCATTCTATATATTTTGTATGCAATCCGCATCTGGTTTTAATTAAGAAATAAGAAGATAATTAAGAAAATATCTCCGTGTTTTTGATGGAAAATAAACTCTAGTCTTAAGTATGTTAATCTGGTAGCTACCAACATTAATACACTCGTAGGACGTTCGAAGAATGGCAATCGTATCCAGGGTTGACTTGGCCTGTGTATAACAGCTTGATCCAGCCTCTTTCGTACAAACACATTCTAATATTTAAGCACAGCCTCACAGGCTTCCCCTTGTTCAGTCATAAAATCTCTCAAGCCGGTGCCTGCGCACCATACAGTAAAATGGCTTATATATTATAATAACGTTTCATATCAATAACATATTTTTTCAATATATAGTTTAAGTTGTAATTAAATAGAGCGATAAATAATAAGTACGTTTGAAAAGATCTTGCCACTTGAATGATATTTTGGCGTGTGCTGCGTCAAGCTTTACGATTACACGAGTTAATATATGGTGCTATGTTTATTAATATAATAAGGGTGAATATGAGTTTGTTAAGCTATTTAACGGATCATCCTCAATCACACACATGTGACGCGTCCAGAAAGAACATAGGGTACCTTTCGTGTATACAAATATGTAGTATTCCCAAGAGATACATTAAATCTACAAAAACACAAGCGATATCACGGGAAAAGCTACTCGTTTATAAAGAACAAACGCAGACAAAGACGCTGGTGGCTGCTAGTGAACTCTAATTATGTTAGTACACGCTTACGAATCTGTGGGCGTAGTTAGTGAACAATAAAATAATTAATTATTTGCATTTCAAGAGGTAGCGTAAATTCATTTTCATATTGAAACAATGCACGAACAATTATAATTTAATCGAGAGAGTTATAAATTGTTGTGAATTGATTTAGAGCGAAATTTCCCTTCGTTGCGGCACATTAATCAAGAGTTTCCATTCACTATTTAAACCCACGTGACAAATCTTCATAATGCTATCACGTTCATGTTATTAATCTGGCGTTTTATAATTATAAGAGATTAACTGACGCCGATCTGGTTTGCTGGGCATTAAAAAAAATAATGGCATAAGAATAACAAAAGATCAACGGAATTCAAAAAATATAGAAACGAATTCTTCATCGAATGGACATAGACTTGCTGGCACGTTTAGTAGTTTTCACGCGGTTGATTTTCAAAACGTATTTGAGGAGGCATTTTATATTATTTACTAGTTAACCGCCCCAGTTTTGCTAATATTAAGTACCTGGGTGACAGAGCCTAGCTCAGTCACTCGGATTCAAACTGGGGTTACACGGATTTTCGAAGCAACCGATTTCCATCTGAGCTATTTTTGTTTTGACAGCCTATATTCTAGCTATATTTTTTTATTGCCTAAAAACGTAGTTAAAAAGTTTTCTATGAATAAAATCTAGCTAGATCGATTTATCGTCCCCGAAACTACCTACATACTAAGTTTCACGGAATTAGATGACGCCGTTTTCTAGCCTGAATATATAAAAATATACAAGAATTGCTGGTGTAAAGGTATTAGATTATTAAATTCCCAATCACTGTATTTCCAATAATTTGATTAAGCATTAAAGTGCACATATTGGCAAAGCGGTAAGTAGGGCATAATACTTAGATATAACGCATTCAGTCACTCAGTAGATTAGACGGAAGTCAATCGAAGCGGGTATTCATTATGGGTCTGTCTGTGGAACGTCAATTAGTCAGCAAAGCCCCTCTCTCTGATTAATGAAACTTCGAACCTGATCGAACTGAGTTAGTATCTATCATTGTAACACGAAAACTGACTTTGTTCTATATGCGAGTTGATATTTATTAATTAATGCAAACGATGCGCATGTTTATTATAAAACTCTTGTGTGACCACTAGTATAACAAATTATTAAAATATGGCTGCCATTTTTATACATTATACTGTTCATCTTTCCAGTGGAAGCTACATTTACTTATTTATTTATATTTGTAATTTGCAAGCAAAGAGTAATATTTGTTGTATGCCTATATCTGTCTCATTATGTACACACTATTGATCTATGTTCGTATAATTGATTGATATTAGCCTCTACTCATGACTTCCTACTATTGACCCATTTTTAATTACCAATGTCTCGTAATGGTTAGTTAATCTTAACAGTATTTGATTGCTATTATTTAAATGCTTTACATATCTAAGACAATTTCATAATTATATTCAGTACTGCGCTGCAACATCAGCAGTTTAAGGTTTTTTTTAGTTTTTAGTGGCGCTTGATTAGTTTTGATAATTGATTATGGTCTTGGTTTTTGATTATAAATGAAATCAAACCATAGAGATTAATTGTTAAAATAAATATGAACCTGCGTATTACAATTTATTTATCTTGTTCTTAACTGTTGCTATAAATGATTTTCGCTTCAGTATAAATAGACTATATATAGAATATTAATTTTCTGCAATATCCTAACTGTAAAATAATAGATGTGAATCAGAGTTTCATTGTTACGCTTTTAACATTTCAATAAAAAGTAACGATAATAAATAATATTGATTTTGTAAAAACTTTTGCATTTACCAGCTTCAATGTTAAAGGAGACTAATAAATTCAATTGGAAATGTCACGGAATCAATTACTGGGAAGGAAACCTCCTCTGGAGTTGGCATCGCTTAACGAGTAGCCGACAGTAGACCCTCTACCCCTTACAACATGGAAATGCACTTCATTCACTTTTCTACGCTCTCGCTTCACCTTCCAACGATTTAAACAGATAATTCTGATGTATGTAACTTTGATTTTGTAGGAAATTCAAGTAAAATGTAAATTAATATATTTCTTTTTTACTCGGGTTGTAATTACGAGATAAGTAGCTCTGTAAATGGATATGAACTGATATAGAAGAAATACAAAATTAAAATGAATATCAAAAATACTTGGACAGTACATACTGTAGGTGTACTGTTCTGTAGTGTACTGATGTACTGTAGTCGGCTCATCCGGGGTAGTACCACCCTCTCACAGAAAACCGACGTGAAGTAACAGTGCTTTCATTGTTGCGTTTCGTTCGGTCAGGGAGAACGCCGAAGGCCCGCCTTACTCCTTCTCCCCTCCCTCTCTTCCCCTTCCCATCCCCTCTTCCACACCAACACAGGCTGGCGACGCACTTGCGACACTTTTGGTGTTGCTGCTGTCTATGGACCTCTCCTATGATATAAAAAAATGAATGCTACTTGATTCTCTTATCCGACAAAGTTATAATGTAGTTTGGAAACGTATTGTAGAATGCAAATACTATTAACTAAAACTCTTGTAACATGACCATTACTAAGCAAAACTATTAATATGTTTAAAATATGCAATAGTTAATTTATGTTTAAATAGTATTCAAATTATAACCATTGTTTATACAGTGTAACTTATCTAAGTTTTTGTGAACATATATTAAATTATCGAGAATGTGTTGAGAGAGCAGAGTTACAACACAAATTATAAAACACTACAGTTCTTATGATGGTTTATTTACCTTTATGTATAAGTAGTAGGAAGTTGGCTTTTAATTTAAATAATGATAACTCGGTGTTGCATTTAAAGGGAGTACCGTTAGAGCTCGCATGAAGGTGACGACTTAGCTTGAAATTTCAACGTACATGTCGTTGCCATAAAGTGAATCGATTTTCAAGTAAGATTTAACAATTTGAGAGACAAACGTATTGACAATGTTACGAGAACTATGCACCAGATTTAACATCCGCCTCATTCGAATATACTATTGCTAATTTCTCGCTTGACATAACGTCAAAGACTTTTTGTCGTTGGAAAATGGAGTTACTGTATTTATTTGATGTTTGATGAGTGAAGGCGTTACATTGCGGAAATCTGTCATTAAATCGTGATGCAGTGAGATGTAGCAGCGCTCAATCAACTCCAGATAGAAGTGTATAGTAACGTGCATTCTAATACTGGTTATTATAATTGTTGCTATTTACAATTACCAGATAGATGAGGGGTAAATTCAGAACATTTGAAAAGCATCAGATACATTTTTGAATTATTGTTGGTAGCAACACCCGTGTAGGTTCGCGAGAACGTTGTTTAATTGGAATCGAGAGGGTTATAAGGTCAGAGGGATATAAAAATAGCTGGCAATCATGACTATTCAGGTAAATTGGCCCATTTGTGAAATGTATGGCTTTGCCTTTTATATACTTTTATATGACATTATGTTTCTTGACATAGCTGTATTGTTTGTTGTCCCGATAAGGCGCAACTCAACGTGTCCAGGCATTTGCGCAGCTTATGTATTATTGCCCGTATTTGTGGTATAGGTTATGTTGTAAATGTAACATTTTTCACAGGCATGGCGCGTTCCGGAATTAGCCAATGTATATCTGTATCATTGTGCATTCTTCAGCCTAAAGATTTACAAACACGATATGAGTGGAGATAAATCCGACGCGGTGACACTTATAATTTGTAAATATCTCAGATCCTTAATACCACATACAGCGATGTCACTATTGTACTAATACAAAAAGAATAAGAAAATGCAACCCTTAAAAAGCTATATAAAAATAACTTAAAGGAATATGTTTTAAAATCGCAGAGAAGCAAGAGCAGAAACAAAGAGCGACTTTAAACTTATTACTATATTTCTACCAACATTGGTTATCTAATTATATTTCGGTAATAATGTACACTTTCAGTACACGTTCAGTTATTTGCTGTTTTATATTCTCCAAAGCCATCATTATAATATAAATCCAACTGGAAATCACTGCCATGACTGCCATATAATTTGTAATTAAATTAGTAAGTTTTCATTCACATAAGAGTGAAGTAGGTTAAAAGCAATTAAATCTAAGGCACCTCATCACAGTATAGGGATTCGTGAGGTCACGTGTCGTACTATCAAAGCTCATTTGGAACAGCCCTCTCGTAGAACAAACATTCGCGCTTAAAGTTTATCCGAGAGAGAACGGAGACTACATTATCTGAAATGTTACGTAACTTGCCAAATGCTTGGATTACTAACACAAACTGATTATCTAGTTACGTCACTTTATTCTATTTGTTGTTTAGTTCTATTGAACTAATTACTATATAACTTATCTAGAGGTATAAAAAACTTGATTAGTTAATTTTCGATTTTTAAAGCGATCTAGACAAGCCTAGAACATTGGTGTCCAGGGAGAGATCGGTATTAAATTGTAGATCGTAGTTGTCCTATTGGCTTGCTGATCTCTCGACTGATTTTGAAAGTAAGACACTATGACTGGTTTTTTAACATGTATGTTTTTGGTAATTACGATCCAGATATGGATCAATCTAGATAATATTTACTAATAAAAATACCAGATCGAGTTTCTTGGTGGTTTTCTTCGAAGACTTGGTTGTTTGCCGAACTGGTGGTACTTTTGATGTTCCTAAGTGCCTTATTAGAGTCTAAATTGAATAAATTGTGGCTTAACTTTTAATTTTATCAACCGACCGATGCGGTGTTGACTTTTTCCTTACTCCTAACTCAATTCAACTTGTAATTAATTTGCATATAATTTTATTCTCGCTTAGAATATATCATTCCGCAAGTATATGAAACTATATGTATCAATGCGTCTGATATTTATTAGTTTGCAGAGAGTTTTAATAAGCTCGTATATACCGTGGAGACGTGCGACATCGTACGAGACTGTGTGAATATTTACTGAATAATCGTTACAAACATAATTAAGGTTTCAGAAAACATACATGATGGAGGCACTTTGAATGAATATCTTTATTAATAACTCTTACAAATATCACCGTTAATTGATATTTTAGGGAATCGTTCCCATAACAGAGAAGAGAATTTTTAAGAATTTAAAAAATTGCTTACAATATTTGGATTATAATAGTTAAATTTTCGAATATTTTACACGATACTGTGTACATACAGTAAAATAAAGTTGTTTTGAAGGACTTCCATTTGTTTTGTTCCATTGTAGAAACGGTAAGGGTACTTGTATCAAATTTGGCGTGATTATAGTGGAGAATTTAAAGAAGGGCTACTAATAATAAAAACTTGTTATTTAAGAACGGGGATCAATGTAAAGACCCTGGACTGAATGAACTAAAACACGTTAGTGATAAATACTTAATAAACATTTATTGTACGGAAACCAAACTCTCAGGTTCAGAAGTGCGACTGGATATTGAATTATTTTATAACAGTTATTTCACCTAATTCGTATTGTATTGTCAGCTCATGAAGTATTAGAAGACGCTAATTCCGTTTCTATTTCTGATCACTAAAATAAGTAACACAGTCAAAGGTGTTCAATGAATTAGGTGAAATAACAGTAGGGTTTGTGTAAGCTCACCTAGTTAGTTGCTATCGTCGAATTGACAATCTATCACCAAGTATGTACTTATAGTTATATTCCGGCAGATACCTATTAAAGTTAGCCCTTTTCAAGGTTCAACGTGTGTACCATCTTATATTAATCTAATCTCCTATACTACTCATCATCATATGAGAATTTGGTCAAATGCTAAATTTTGTAAATTATTAGTCTCTCCTCGACTTCGTCCGTGTAGAATAGTTACTTTGGGTAAGGCCAATATACAGCGGAAGCTCTCAAGAGGAAAAAAATATTTTTTGAAACATTTTTCACTGGTGCTCCGTTCCTATTGGTCATAACGTGATTATAACCTTCCACGAAAAATGAGCTATATAACACTGAAAGAATTTTTAAAATCGGACCAGGTGTTTCTTAGTTTACCCGTACAACGTCACAAACTTTACCTCTTTATAATATTAATTGATATTAGTTAATTAAAAATTAGTATAGGTTTAAAAAAATATACAGAAAGAAAGCAATTGCGCTATTGATTGATTAACGCACGATAGGTTAGGTCCACTCGTCTCCGATGCGTTGTTTATTCTGTGAATCCTCAAATAAATAAAATCAACAATTCATATAAGATAGTATTTCATATATCAACGGTTACGCATTTTACTTTATCGGATTTACAAACTTATGTCTCAATAAAATGAACTAAAAACAACGAATTTGGTTCGAAACATTGTCTAGACAGACTTATATAGAGGAAAATGTTATAATCTCAATATGAATATAAATATTGAAGCGTCTACGTTAGTATTGGTATGTGCTTTGCATTCAGCACTTAGAGCGAGGATGGTTGCTACGTGATCAATAGAGTGTGACATCGCCGTCTTTTTGTCAAGGAAACAATAAGCGGGAATGTCTTCTAATAGATCAGTGGCTAATTAAGTCTGTGTCAGTGTTCTGAAAATAGCGCTGACAATGTAATGTCATTTATCTTACGTAAAAATATTGAAGGTACATGTAAGATTAAGCAATTAGTTAATTATTTATAAGTACATATTTTTGTATCTAATTTCCCTAAATTAAATCCAAGTCCCTGCTTATGTCCAAGAAAAACATTTTTGTCTCATGGCAACTGTTTGTACCGGTTTTTTTTTCTCATAGAAGGCAAACGAACAGGCGGGCACTTGATGTTAAGTGATTACCGCCGTCCATAGGCACTTGCAACACCAGCGGAGTTGTAAATGCGTTGCCGCTTTAGTTAGCGGAGAAGGGGGTTTTGGGCGAGGGAAGAAGGGATGGGTTAGGGGAGGGGAGGTGGTTCTTCGTCGCTCTCGCTGACCGAACGAAACACAAGAATGCAAGCACTGTTACTTTACACCAGTTTTCTGTGAGAGGGTGGTACTACCCCGGGTGAGCCGACCCATTCATGTTGAAACCAGTAATAGTTTCAGTGTGGCTTTACCACCTACACAATGAAAATACCTACAGAAATTGCATTCGGATCTTATATTTACATAGTGAAAATATAGGTCTGGATTATGGCCAAAATTCTCGTAGCGTATAGGACATAACATAAAAAAGTCCTTCAGGTGTTGCATGTCAGTCGAGTACAATACGCGTAACGTCAACGTAAATTAACCTTCTCCACTTACAGAATGTGTATTGAATATTATAAAAGGTTCTAAAGACGTTCATTAACGTTCAATCGGTGGATGAGTTCTGCGCAGGAACGGATGTACCAGAAAGAGCGAGAAATCAAGTAAATGGAGTTTTTTTTTCATTTGACTAGGACAGTTCAGGCCTTTCCGTTGCAGCACTCTCCACAAAATTGAAAAACTTAACAAACAACAAAAATATGTAATCCTATTAGTACAATGCACTTAGCCGCGTCTATAGAGTTACTTTAGCTTAATGTTTTCAAATTATAAATTAGTATCAATAACAGACCCAGATCAAATTTACATTTTCACCTAATTGTACAGAACAGAATGACAGTAAATTCGTTAATTTTTGTTTGAATACAACACAAAAATTAAGTTTATCGATCAAAGAAACTGGCAAAAATATTGTTAAAAGACACTCGCGGATGTGTACGACTTTAATCTATCGTGAGTCTTCTTTCATAAGTAGTCAAAATGCATAATAGCAACAAAAGCGAATCATTTAAGGTTATCATTTAACTCTGTTTTATTATTGGTTGACTTTGTCGTTATCTTTTGCACTATTTAAAAAAATAGGAGCATGGTAAACTATAATGCAAACTTTCTTGCTTGCTAATTATTCAGTTCGAGTGTAAAGATTTGGACAAATAATGGAAGAAAACATAATCCGAAATATTTTCTCTAAGTGTAGTTCAGATATCATTAGATTACTAAACATGAGAAATTAAGAGTTCATTTCAGTTGTGACAATATAAATTTTATATTTCTCATCGTCCTTTTAGGCTTCACCTCACAGCCTTGGTTCTAATTGACAGATCCTTGAAATGTACAAGTGCTCTTTACAAAGAGCGGCGACCGCGGCGCGTGATCAATCGCTTTGAGAAACCCGGCCTCGCTTTCAACAATTCAGACAGCCTTCAGTATCATAACCATTATTTACTGGGCTAATGTTATACCGGAAATAGTTCTCCTTGGCTTGTTGTCAGTATGAAAAGACATAGGATGGTAAATACAGTGGCAATTACATTTTTTTTCACTTAAGACTTATTTCCAGTTTGTCATATAGTTCACCTTTAAATGCTCACCAAACTTTATGAAATATGCCATTAGGTATTATAGTGTTTACACATCTGTCCAGACTCGGAAACTACGAATCTCTGCTCCATTTTGATATAGAAGAATTAAATTACGATCAATGCACACAAGAAAACTGTCAAGTACTGTTCATAGTTAAGGGAAACCACTTTATTTCTCTATGTTTATTCAGCTCTCATTGTGTGTTAATAAATTTACAATATTCAAACAAAATTTTTAAGCATTACTTTTTCCCACTTCTCGACTAGGTTTCATTTGATTAAGCATTTATATAAAAGATCAGTCCTTTTAGAAATGGTCAGCATTATTCTACGATCTAAATACCTAAGCTAAATCTAAAACGTTGGAACTAATAAGAATTTCAAATAGAAACTCATTCTTGTTCGTTTATGTGAACGCGTCTAACTTTTAGTTCAGCCAATAATGGATTTAAGCCAATTTTAGTGTGGAACTTATTCGAAAGTCACGCCAGTCTCGAATTAAGCGTGGATGTGGTGAGAGAGCTCGAACAATCGCTATTTTCCTAATCAATTCATGAGTCAACAAATGTGTTGGAAGCTTAAAGGTCGAAAGTTGGTAGTCCTTTTTATACAATTATTCTTTTTACTTTAGAAATGTTAACATTTTGAATATGTAAGGACACAATGTAAGCGTGTAAGGCAGAGTGCACGGTAAGCAAATAATTATATGAGAGCGCGAC
Source organism: Antheraea mylitta (assembly GCA_014332785.1). NCBI lineage: Eukaryota > Metazoa > Arthropoda > Insecta > Lepidoptera > Saturniidae > Antheraea > Antheraea mylitta. Next base: position 5,251,459 of record JACEII010000017.1, on the reverse strand, counting down.
GTATGAACGGCGAGCCAGTTACTGCGCGCTGGCCCGCACGAAAGGTCGTAGACACGGGGAATATCAAAATTAAACTACGCAAGCTAACAATTGCACTTTTAATTGAATAACCCCAGTCCTGAGGACCTTCATCCACCAGAAGGAGCAGTAACTCAATCGAGGTCAAACATTTAAACCTATACCTCGAAAAATAGATCATAGTAAACATACATTTTAACTCGCAGGTTGAACTGAAGTAGTACATATGTATTCCTATATGTTTGTACTAGCTTCTGCCCGTGACTTAGTCTACGTGGAATAGTTACTGGGCTTATTGGGCTAATGCTAACATGCAGTGGAAGCTCCCAAAAGGAAAAAAATATTTCAAATCCCCGATTTGGAAACATTCTTCATTAGTGCTTCACTCCTATTGGTCTTAGTATGATGATATACCCATAGACTTTTTTGACAAATGGGCTATCCTAATACTGGAAAAAAAGTCAAATCGGACCAGGTAGTTCCTGAAATTAGAGCGTTCAAGCAAACAAATTCTTCAGCTTTATAATATTAGAATAGGTATAGTTTTAGTAATCGTCCTCGACTACGTCCTTGTAAAATTACAATATAAACTTGATACAACTAAAATGCGATCTACTGCTACCTAGTTACGTATAGACTTTAGTAAAATGGATAGTCCAAAAAACTTCTTCTATAGGATCGCTAAAACAGAGAACTGAGATGGATACATGAATAATACATGATAACTATTCTTAACTTGAAAATCTTTTGCTAGGCATTTATATACATGATCCGACAGCAGCACTTTATTGTTCGTTTTTCTCCAGATTTAATATATTCGTCTCACCATTGTTCTGGTTTGGCCGTCTAGGAGAAAGCTGGAATTTATTTATTTATTTACACATGTATAAATCAACAGTCGACAATCAAAAATAATAAAACAATAGCAATAATAAAAAAGTAAACTAAACTGAAGACCTAAAACGCTTTATCACATAGAAACTTAAATTTCACTAATCATAATAATAATAAGAAAATAATAATTGTTTTAATATTTAGATACATTAGATTAAAAAAACTATATATAAAAGAATAAACGAAAAAGTTCAAATGAATTCATTTATGAAAACTAAAATTACATGGAAAAAAAGAACAGGATGGCAAAATGGAATTATACCAGGCTGTTTTTTTATCAGTGCAAGAGGCCTCAGGGGGCTCATCTTGCCGTTGCACAGGTCCCGCGGACGGAAGAGATAGCCGATGTGTACTCTCATCTCCTGACAAAGTCGGTGCCCGTCGATGCTTAACGCCAGGCCAACTGCTACGGTTGCATGATTAATGCTAAAGAGGTCTCGTGCCGTCCAACTAAAGGGGTTAATGTACTCCGTAGGGTCTTAATCGATGAGAGTCCGACACTACACGCTCTCTCCCCCGAGAAGGTAGTATGGGAATGCAGGATTTTCCCACGTTATAAAAGCTATTTTTCTTTAGCGCAGGAGGTACGGTAGTTCATATTACACACATGCTTACTAACGCAATTTGGTGTCGTCACGTTATAACGGTAGTTGGAATATCGTAAGATTATGTTGTAGTCTCACATAACCCTGCTACTTCCCCGGGTAGTGGGATACTCATGATGATGATGGGTTACCTTTGGTGACATCATCACTTAACATAAGTTGAGAGTTGAGATTGTCCTCAAATTCATGAAGTATAAATATATAAAAAAGAAACAAGGATGAAACGAGAGCTTCTTATTAATTTCTGTAGTAAGAAATTTATTGTAGTAGAAAACTATAATAAACTGGCTATAAAAGAGCTCTTAAGGTATACATAAATGTCTAATTCTTGTAAAATACATTTATTGAAATGTTTTATTAAAAAACAGCCATAAATCAAATTTGACCTTCTTGAAGTGAAGTTCCAATTTATTTAGTATTTATCGAAAAAAAAAAGTTTCTCTTATCGTGGACACGAAAATAAACATTTTTTACGTTTATTTCATTATTCTTGCGTTCCAGGTTTAGATAAGAACACGGTTTGCCATATCATACAAGTCCCTGATCCCAAGTCCGAAAGTCGCACGTTTCCGCCGTATAATCGGGATACACGCCGCTATCGGTGCTCGATTCACCACGACTCTCCTTACTGAGACGGGGTCGCGCATCTTGTCGGCAATTCATTTATTTTACGAGAGCAACTCACCGATAAGTGGTCCCGGACGTGACTTGAGTCCTTTAAAATATTTGCTAACAACTTGACTGGATACTTTGTGAGTTATGACATATAATATTCATATCCTAAGTGGCGTATGTGAGCATAAATTTTCAGCTATTTATATTAAATCCTTTAGATTTTATTTGTGTATTTATCATTTTTACTTTCATGTCACAATTGAACACCCAAATTGGTAAGGAAAATAACGTTTAAGGCAGGTGAACCCAAACTCTGTCAGTCCGCGGTGCACTGTCAAGTTTGTATATTTCGTTACGGAACTTTAACCTAGCTATCTAATCGAAACAGATACAGTCGTCAGAAATAGGTACAATGATATAAATGAAATAGACTGAAGAATTAAAATATCTGCAACATGTGTCTGTGTGTACTAGGAATTTAATTGTTTACATTGGACCCTCGGTCAACCAAGTTACCGGAGAATGGTTAAAAGAAGGCTTCTGTAATCTCTGGTTTGAGGTGATTGAGTAATAGTTTAGCTTCTATAGAAAGAGTTGCTTTTTTTAGGATTTGGTCGTCGCCCGATTGGTTGGCCGAGATTCCCAGAAAATTTAAAGTGATTTATCTTATTTATTAACCTTACTCATCGCGGAGATTCGAGTCTCAAATCAAAAAGAATCAGCCTTAAATATTACGGTCCAGTATAAAAACATATGTAGCGTAATGTAAAGTGCAATGGGTATTATTCAACATTGTGAGTTTATACCGATATTGCTTGTAACATTTTGATGGGAATCGGTCAAGGTTGCCTTCCTGAAGCTCCAGGGATCCGCTCCCAGATAAGCAATGGCTTTCCTATCGCGTTTTATGGCACATTCGATATTACGTGAAATAGTTTTTGCTCCCTTGACTATGGACCTCTCGCTTGTCGCTTCACAGGATTGGACTTCAGTATCATAACATAATTGTATTTTTATTCCCGGTTTTTGTTTATGAAATGGAAATCGATGAAGAAGTTTTTGAAAATCTTTTTAACTTATCAATATTATAAATAAGTGTATGTATATGTATGTATAAGTATATGTAGCTTGCGCACGTAGCTATTGCAGTGTGCGTTGCATAAATGAAATATTGCATACAAGGAAAGATAATAGATATATGGTGCCGTCCAACTAATACCTTTTTTTTCAATCTGATTACGCTATTGGCCCAGTAAGGTCTTAAAAGCTTCACCGGACTAGAATAACATCATAAATGTGAAAGTGCCTATCATTGTTTGTTTGTTACACTATTACGACTTGACTCCTCAACTGATCATTATACGATTTTGCATACACGTTATCAGGAGTCTAGTAATGGGTTCACAAATACTAACGCATATGTAACACTGGTTAAAATAACGGAGTGCGTATGTTTGTAATAATTTTATATTGACGTTTTTGTATTCATCGTTTATTAAGGTGTGTATCTGTCTATCGAGTCCATTACTATCTCATAAGTAATGAACATTAGATTCTTGAAAAAAAAAATTTTTTTTTCGATTTATTTCTTCTTTAAAACTATAAGTGGAAACCTTAAAAACACTCATGCTCTGTTTTAAAATTCGTTATCATACATTAAAAATCATATGATGAGAATTAAATTACAGTATATTATGGAAATAATCGATGAGGTGTTAGAAAAAAATTAGTGTGTTTCGAGTTTTCGGTCTAAATAGCATGCTTTGTGACACTCTTTGGCTTAAGTGGCAGTGTGGGTACCGTCTAACATCGAATGGCTTACTATTGCTGTTTATTTGGTTATTGTATGGTGCTAAAGAGTAATAAATTTTTTGACCGCTGCACTGTTCCATATAAACTGAACCTCTCAGTGACAAACAAAGTAATCAATCAATCGACGATAATGAAACACGGCCATAGGACTAAAGAAATAAATCGAATGCTGTTAAATGTGAACATGATTATCAGAATTACATTTTACATAAAACTGAAGCCGGGCCTGTAGCATGTCGAATTCTTTAGGGAGTGTTTGAGCAGTAGGTACATCGTTGCGTGCGATTAGAGAAAATGGAAAAAGTTGTCGTTTTATATAACAAATGATGTAATTTATCCTTCGTCACCCGTTCCGGCGATGCCATAACCCCATTTCTATGATGTAGGGAGACATCTAAAAAGGTGTTCGGTCCGTCATACGACTTGGAAGTGAATAAAATTGTGTCGAATATCTTAGTTAGTTTCTTCTGTTAGCGACTATCCGTGCTATTGTTGTTACTAAAAATGTGACTCCTTTCCTAAGGCTTACGTTTTAAAAACAATTAGTCTCTTACAAGGCAAGTTAATAAATAATATTTTGTGTCTGTACTAAATATTTCTTGGAAGAGAGAAAGAAACCATTGGTTTAGTACATCAAAATTTAACATTAGGCATGATTGTAATTTGTAGTATTAAGGTTAAAAAATATGTTTAGAATGCTCGACCACGATTCGCCCATTGATATCTAAAGCAATGTCGTAACGTTCGCAGGTTTATAATGTAAAATAAGTTTCTCGACTTTCTGCGTTGGTGTTTCCATTATAATTTCACACTCCCCGTAATTTTTCATGATATTTCATAGCGTGACGCACTCGACGTCCGACGGCGACACAGCCTCCCGCGTCCCGTGACGTCCCCTAGCACTTCGTCAGTACTCAGTGCCTTCATTACAAATTTAAAAGCTGTTTAGTCATTATCACACAACACCTGTTGTCGGGCTCTGTTACCTTCGTTAAATTTAAGGATGTCTCCACATCAAATTTAATTGCAGCTACAGTAAAAAACCCTTTTTAATAACATATTCTGTACATGTGGCTTAAGGATCATGTAAAAGCTTTTACCAGGGTCTATATTTAACAGAAAACATTATACAATTTTTATCTTGGTTTAATGTGATTAATGTATTGAACTTAATGGATATGTCTGTGACAACTGTACATGGC
>JACEII010000017.1:5218353-5236313 GCA_014332785.1 Antheraea mylitta | reverse complement strand
AAAAAAATAATAACACACATTCAAATTAGGTCAAAAAGTTACGGTTTTCATTCTGCTACAAAAATTCTGCTTTAATACATCGTATTTATATGTATGTATGTATCATGTTGTTTGATTGCTTGTTATATAATATTAAAGTATAAATTGTAATGGTTTAAAATAAAATAAAGTTTGAGAATTTTTAGTTTTTTACGCAATAGTGTTAGGTTTTACAACAAGGTCCCAAAGCATGTTACCGATTTGCCGGACTGTGGGTTTAAGCGCCACGTCAAGTAGGTTTCATTGTTAAAAGGATATTATATAGTGGATCAATATGTGAACGGTGGTGATGTCTAGAATTAACTCATCTCTCTGCATCCACTAAAAACGATCGATTTATGTCTTGAAAATATGTATGTTAAAAAAATGTATGCGATTGAGTTTCTTGCCGGTTCTTCTCGATGACTTTGTTGTTTTTTAAACCGGTGGTAGTTTTGACGTTCATAAATGCCTTATTAGCGCCTAAACTGAATAAAGGATTTTTGATTTGATTTGGCGGGATCTTGGAATTTAATGTGGTAGATGGTTTACTTTATTAGCGGGCCCAGCGTACATTGTTACGCCCTGATAATAAAAGAACCTTGATAAATAATATACCTAGACCTTCCTCATGAACCACCTTATCAACTAGTGAAAATCGCATGAAAATCAGTTTAATGGTTTTTAAGTTTATCGCGAACAGACAAACAGATATGGCATAGGACTTTGTTCGATTATATGTGGTAATTCGTAATCTTGTGTTATTTTTCTCTCCATTGTGTAATGTTGGTGGTACTTTACGTTTGGTTATTGTACACAAATGAAGTGAACATGAAAGAAGAAAAAGAACATGGGTTCTGAGTTGCCACTAACACTTCCTGGAAACCTCTAACAAGACGGCCACCATCTTGTTCATTGATTGAAATGTTCACAAGGCACTTGTATAATTTTACCTACTTGATAACGGTAGTAATAATCTACTATAAGATTGGTTGTTAAAAAAAAATCATAACAATAAGATGAAGTTACAGATCGTTTCATTTTCAGTTAATTTTATATTTATATTTAATAGCAGGTCTAAAAAGTTATCAGTATAGTAAATATGTATACATAGATACCTAATATATAAGTCAAATATATCACCTTTACCTATAGGAGGCTAAGCAAGTATAGCAGAAATTAATAGAGGTAGCTTAAAATGGTATAGGGATATAAAGGTGTTAAATAGTAAGAATAAAAAAAACTTGAGAGGTGTCAAGGGACACCCGGATGGAACGAAGTTCCTTTCGATTAATTAGTAAAGGAATTGTAATAAAATTTTATTTTTTTTAAGTTATAATAATATTTTTTTTTTATTATTAACAAATATAATGTTATATAAACTTAATCAGTAGGCTCAATTTTCGTAATAATTGGCTTGTGGTAACTGAAGTAGGAAACATATGTTTGGGATCATTATTTTTATTATTTATAAAAAACCTGTATACACTCAACAAAAATAATCGTCGCGACACCACACTGTTCAATGCGAAATATAAATGAAAATATCTGGCTTGCTTTCTATAAGAGAGAGAGAGAGACAGACACAGAAACATGCGACGCCGCACAGCTTACAATAGCTTACTATAGCAAAAAGTGTCGTGACAACTTTTCGTAAGAATTTTTTCCGTCTAGCCCCCCTTTACAATGCGCGATAAGGAACTCCGTTCCAAAAATACAATACTAAAAAAACAACGTGTGTCGTAAAGCCACAAGATGGAATTAAAATTAAGAATACAAAAAAAGTAATACGCAATGTTCCCAGGCGGTCCACCATTCAAGAACTGACCGCACCTGACGTTGCTTAGCTTCGGTGATCAGAACCGGTGTTTTCAACACTCTACCCGACACAGTGTTTTTCAAAGCCCTCGTATAATAAGGAGTCGTCACTTAAAAAATACTAATGAAAAAGTAAAACATTCATAAAAAGGTATGCATTCCTATATCATTCATTCAATTATAATAAAATCCCAGGATGACTATTACGTTACTGGTGACGGCACGTAGGCTATTCTGCTTTAAAATAATAAGTACGAAGCATAAACATAAGCTAGTTCAAAATGAAAGTTATCTGCAATTCGCATGATAGTTGAGAATTGTTCAATATTATATATTAAGTTACTTTATAAGTATTACTATTAACATGCTTTGTTTTTGCATGAAATTTTAATAAAACTTGATTCTACAGTAAGCATTAAATTGTTCCTCTCACCTTCAAATAAATAAGTATTTTTCATTGGACGTGACTGTAGGGTAACGCTAATAACTATTATCATCAACCTGTAAGAGATCCACTACAGGCCCACATAGCCTTTTCACCAAAGTAAGGTATCCATCCCCACGAGGTATTGACTGAAAAATCCTCAGTTATGTTTTCCTACACACAGTATTACTACAAGGCCATTTCTCAGGTTCCAGGTTTCTTCACGATGTTGTTGTTCATCGTCAGCCTATAGTGTTACCAATTTAAATTAGTAAATGTACATGATTTACAAAACATGCCAACATGCTGGTACATGCCGGGGCTGGAACTTGTGGGCATCGAATTAATATTCGACCGGGCACACCACTACTTGTAACTAACTATAAAGCTCAATAAATTCAAACTTCGATCACAAGCATGAACTTTTCCATAAGCATATTTATCATAGAAGAAAATAAATGAAACAGGATTGCTAGCTATTCAAGTATCGAGTATGAACAGTAACGAAAACCGTTTTCAATTTAAATTCCATTGAGTTGTGGCAATGTCCTCAAATTGAAAAGTTTCCAACTGCTCGCGACGTGGCTCGGTAATGTTTTCAAGTTTCCAAACCTGGACGACGATAAAATATTTATAGAATAAATAGTGTTCGAACTCTGAGACTGCCAAGAATTCCGTTTGTTTATGTTTAACAAAGACGGTATAGTTTAATATGTTTTTGTTGTTTCTATAATTATTTCGAATCTTGGATAAATGATTGAACTTTTTGGTGCATTTGATGGTGAAGGAACTGGTGGTAAAGAAATGACACTCATAAAAATATTCTCGTGGTAGTACTATTGATCCAGATAAGGACTTTAATAGTCAGTCCTTCTTAAAGCTAGTTTATAATATTAGTTAGGATTTCACGAACAAAATATCTTTACGATAGCTCTAAAATATAGCATCGCAAAAGTAAAAAAAGGAATATAAAAAATTATAGCATCCACCGTATCTGTGCAATGAAAAATTAGCTATATATAAATTTACTTCCCAAAGCAAACGTACTCAGCCGTACACGATTTCAAACGCACCGGTTTTTTCTCTCACCGCAATAAATCGCAAGGAATCGTTGTAATATATCGTAAGGTTTGCTTACCGCGTACGTGTGTGAGATTCCTAAATATGTGCGAAGGGGTATAACCTCTCGTGGGAATCTTTCATGAATTATGGTTTTTAAACTCTGTACTGGTTTAATATTTTTATACCAATAATTTGTGCTCTTTTATTCCCTTATAAATAGAACGTTCACTGCCACAGGACTTTTCGCGAAAGGGGCTCGTGAACCTATTTTGTTTTGATTATATTACCTACTAAAAATGCTAATTATAGTAAACTAACGAGGCTGGTGGAAGTTATTCTGCTTTGATAATAAAAACATCCTAAAATTATACCATAACGACAGCTACTGCAGCCAATTGTAAATCTAAACAATTTTCGAATTCACTAGAACACGCACAAAAATATCAACAAAATCTGTCGAGTTGTTTAGGAGGAATTTAGTCTCATATACTCGGATAGAAGAATTATATATATAGAGATAGTATTTGTTTTATATCATAGGAGGCACACGAACAGGCGGGTCACCTGATGTTAAGTGATCACTTCCGTCCATAGACACTAGCTACATTAGGGGTATTGCAATGCATTTGCAACTTCTCTGGTGTTGCTTGTGTATGAACGGCGGTGATCACTTAACATCAGGTAACCCGCATGTTTGTTTGCCTCCTAAATGACAAAAAAAAAAAACGAAGGAAAAGTTATAATCTCGTGGAATGAAAGCAGAGAAATAAAATTCTTTCTTCGTTCCCCTTTATTTAAGAATCTCTCCCAGTCCATAAATTTGTTAAACGTCTCAGCTGAGTTTCAGTGCCATTTAGTTTTCTACAGTAGAGCAGTTCGGTAGGGTTATACCAATTTTATGCCTCGTTATGCGTCAAAATTGCCAGGCGATGGCCTTATGGATTTTGATTTCGTTAGACTTATGGCGGTGTTACATGTGTAATTTACTTTATATCCTTTCTTCATGACTCGAGGAATGAAATATTTCGATCTGTAGTCTATTTTAAAGGTTTGATGAAGTGTATGCTTTGAGATGAGGATAGTACAGCATGGTGGTAATGTTTTTTTTAAGGCCGTCTAGTTAGTAATCGCTCTCTAGTTGAAAGGCTGTCCATTAAGCATCTGTAGGTGTCTTTTGAGAGTTTTCTTGAGAGTCAATTCCTCTTTAGGCTTAGCATGCTTAGACAAATTGTAATCTATCATCCGACGCTAAAACCAATAGAGTATATATAAAAACGCTATTATTTCTTTTACAATAAGAATATATATTTGCCATCTATCGAGGACCCTAGTTATGGATTAGATACATAATCTAAGTGTAACTTCACCCCTATGTCAGTTTGTAAAAAAAGAAGTCAATTGATAGAGAATTTCTCCCAAATATGTTTGATGTTATTCACTTTTTAAGTACGTTTACGTACGCACTTTTTAAGTTCAACTTTTTAAGTACGGGCTGAAACTTTTTTATTAAATTTTGTGTAATAGTTTTCGCTTTTTAGCATTTATGGTTCAGTGGACACCATGTTCATCGATGTAAGGTCAAAGGGCTTTTGTTAAAAAAATCGTGATGAAACTTGTAAGCTAAGCTAAGCTAAGCTTGATGATTAATATTAACTTGGTATTTTTAATTCTTATCTCTGCTATCCAAAACTTAGAAATATTCTTGTTTGAGCCAAGATATGCTACCGACCACGTGGCTAGGAACTATCCTGTGGGTATATATGGCAAATGCATAGTTAGACCCAGAGATCTTTCTTTCTTTAAGCGCTATGACCACTTACCAGTATTGTGCTCTTGCTGATGACGCTGGTCGGTGCTGACTTAAGATGAGAGTCCCAGTTGTGGCACATACATTAAATGTCGTTAGGATACCGTGGCAAGTCTATGAACATGTCGATTATCTGGTGTGTATTGCAAGGTACACACAATTCACAGGCAACAAAATCAAACCAACTGGTTGGTGACAAACCAAATGCAAGGCCGTACCCTTACTGGTGCGATAGTCTATTATAATATTATTTCTATACCACTGCGACAGTATATATTTATTAAGAATAGTTTTATATATAAATCTAAGATGGTGAAATATTAATTACATTGCTATCGACTTTGTTATTGTAACGATGCAGAATCTCTTTATTTTATTATACCTTTAATTCATACATTCTCTAAGTTAATGAAGTTTATCTTTCGTTCAGCTGCGTAAGTAGATAAAATAGTATTTAAGGTTAGTCTCCTAACTCTGGTATAAGTCAAGAGACAAACATAAATGCTTAATTTAACTTGATAGCTTTGTTACTTTTATAGGTATGAGTTTTTCTTATATTAATTCTTCGTTTTTATAAAAACAAGATTAGTAAGATATGTTTACTCAAGAATACGTAATATCATTTGATGTACCTCAGTTAGTTTATATTTTCATTGTAATATTGTATCAGAGTAATGACATTCTATCTGGATATCAAAAAGGTTAGACAATGTATCACCAGTCATCAATTATTACACGTTACATTTGACGTAATTGTTGCTATAGACAGAAGAGTACAAGGTGAATGAGTCGGTTCTAAAGTTAACGACAAGATGGAGATGCTTGAATTGACTTTATATACGTGTACCCATTAACATGTATATATATATAACTACACCACATCCTCCCCTTTTTACAAACATAAGAGAAATAACTATTTGTATTAAGCGAAAAATACTGTTACAATATAAGTTTAAATGTGAACACATGAATTCAATATTTTTTACAGGCATTAATTATACTGTAGCTGTATATAGTTATAATATACCTTTCTTTAGTTTAGTATTGTGTATAATCTTCAACAGTATAGCATATGTAGTTTTTAAGGGGAAATAACAACAGGTTAAACAGTTCAGCTAAGTCCGGCTCAGCTAGGCTATTATGACCTTTTGCAGCCTAAGTGACTCAATGCTCTCTTGTTCAAAAATTGTCTGATGGTCATTAATTTTTCCGCCAATTATATTATGTATTAATAAACATTGTTTTCCGCGAAGTGTTTGGTGTGATTAGTCTGTCGATGGATTTTATACTTTATTCATAATCTTGTGTTAGTTGACTCTATATATTGTAAACTTGGCGGCGTTTTAAATAATATAGTTAGGTTATTGTGTAAAAGTAAAGTGGATGGGGAACAATACAACCAATACCCTCATAACAATATTCTTCTAACAAGGATCAAAATGAAAATCAACAATAGAATATTCAATTTAGGTCCCAACAAAGCACTTATAAACGTCAATACTACCGAAGGCCGCCATGTTGTTGATACATTGAAACTGTCACAACATACTTATAATATTCATTACCTGTGTGCTCGACAATGGCAGAAATAAACTTAAAGATTAATTGCCAAAAATAAAATAAAACAAAAACCATTCCACGGAGCTTATTATTTGGGATAACTGATGACTATCTTAAGATACATTAAGACAGCATATCATTTAAACTAGGTGCTACTACTGTGTTAAATTTCCAATTAGATGTCTACTACAGATTTTATTAAAAGATTTGAATAAATACTACATTATTTACTGCTTCAACATATAAATTCTTTTCGTTTCGTAAGCAGTAATAAATACATTCTTCCTTATATATGGCAGGCATCTAATTCAGAAACTTCACAAGGGAGTTATTCGCGTGATTTCAGTTAATTTATCTCATGAATGCACCCCGAAAGTTACGGCTCGACGCGAAATGGGAAAAGTAAAAATCATTGTATACTTTCGTAACAAATTTAGGGACCCTCGTCAAAAAATCATTAGTAAAGCAAAAATAATTTGTCGTCGTGCAATTAATCGAGGTGCGAGAGTGATGGAAAAATAATTTGATAACAATAACGCTCGGAGGGAAGTAGAATGCTATTTATTTTATTGTGTTTTGGACGCATTTGTGATAATAGAATTATTTGTGCTATTAATTTCGAATGAGGAAATTAAGCGTTACGAAGGAAAAATATTTACGGGAACAATACCAGCGTATTTTATATATACGTAAAACTCTTATAAGGTTTTATCGGTTATGGTTAATGTAAATATATTCAGTATTTGCTTTAAAGTGAGAGTTATTCGTTTTGAATATGTAAAAAAAAATACATTTTTTATAATTCTAATTTCACAAAGAATGCCCGCATCAGTTCACGAAAGAACAATTTATCATTAAATAATTATGACTTGTATTATAATAAGGAAAAAACTGAAATATATACAAAAAGAAATATATAACACCCAGTCATGTCATTATTCAATTACGCTCAAAATACAAAAGTCAATCATGTATAGAGATTAAAACTTTTTTTTTTATTGTAGCACGGCAAAGTGACTGCACTATGCCTGATGGTAACCATAGTACAATCCAAAAATAATAGCGACCACCGATTGACACACTGTCCATCGCCGGTCACCAATATCATGCCGGCCTGTAAAAAGCTGGATATACACAGGCTGATCCCGAAACGCGACCCGTAGAAGCGAATCACTATTACGGGCTTTTTCGCCATATACATGGTGGTTGCGACCCAGTTGTGCTGTAAAACCCTACCACCCCGCTTGCGCCATTGCCTCGTTCGTTATTCAGCAGGGTGCACCACGTGCAGGTGAGGTCGGCTTGGGTGTCTCAAGTCTTATGATGTTATTCGACACCCCTTACACCCCAGTTATTCTCAGGTCAATAGTATAAATCCCACTATATAATTTACCTCGATGCATATGAACGAAAAGGAATAATGCTAAGTATATATCACTGCAATCTTTTTTTATGTTACTGATCTATATGTATTTGAAGCTGTTGTTTCCGTTTGCCTTAGCTAGTAATAGAAAGTGAAATATGAAATATAATTAAATAACATAACTAAAATGATTCTTTGGTTGACGGTTAAACCCGACGATGGCAGATAGTTAAACCTGTCGTCGGTTGTAACTGCAAAATATAAAATTTGTAATTAATTAAAATATGTTACAAATTATCATGTAATGACGACAATTGATTAAACGTGTTTGGTTTTATCTCGGAGTATATTCAGGTCGAAAATTCAAATTCTATTGAGAAGCGGCAACGGTCAATTAATTCCAGGCGAAAGTGCAAAGTATCGTCCGTTATAATCTTTAATAATGAATTTACGCAAAGTAATGCCTTAGCAATGAAACACATTTACTTTGATTAAAACTAAGTTGTTAATAATCATTTCTATTCAGTCACGAAGAAAGCAATAATAATGAAAAATAAAACTGCTTTAAACGAAGATAAATATCGAATAAGTTTTTAAATTTCCAAATGGTCTAATGTGAGGGATAATCAAATATTCCGTTCGTTGTTTCCTTTTAACCAACAATTCAAATTAGTGAATGTAGACGGGTATATCTAGTGAACTATCCAGAATATTGCGGAGCCAGTCGATAAATTGGACAGAGTGCAGAGGGCAGTGCACCATATGCGGTTAAACAACGTCACTTGAGAGATTAGGCTTCGAGCTCGGAGCGACATCTGTTGCGTGAATTTGCATTCGCTTTTCGAACGAAATGATTTCTGCATGGGCTTGTTGGCTTTAAGTCAGCAATTTGAAAATTCGTTAATCTAAACATGAAACTATCCCCATTATAAACAGATTTTTTCATAATAATTGAAGCTTCGTTATGTTTAAGAAATGGTCTTTGATTAAACTTAGCAGAATCTTCCAATCTTTCAATTCTTCCAATTTTCACAAGACAAGATAAACATTACCATGACATTACAGCATGATGTCAAGGCGTTTCTGGGAATTTTTGCATCTCTAAATTAAAATACTCTAAGCTTCTATAGTTATTTATTAATTCATATGGCTAAATAGAGCAACGCACTTATGACTCCCCTGGTGTTGCTAGTGTCTATGGATGGCGGTGATCACTTACCATAGGGCGACGCGCCTGTTTGTTGACCAGCTATAATATTTAAAAAAATACGTATTTAACTTTTTGTAATAACACCGTACGTGTCTACCTGTCCTTTAAAGGTGTAAACTTCGTTGTAGTGAAGTCACAATACTTGATTTTTACAGGCTTTTATTATAGCTTTTACAATACTCGCGATATTTGTTGTATATGACGATATAAAAATATATTTCATTGCATATTTAACAATATCAAAACGGTTTATTAATTTCATGAAAACGAAATAAAATTGGCTATAGTATCGACGTTTTCCACTTTATTACGGCTCATTTAGTGTTTATTTTATACGCGTTCGAAGCAGCAGAGCGTGAGAGAGATATGGCTTGAAACGATGATATAGTAAACAATGATTTGTTATAAAATTATAGAGTACAATTTAAACACTTATGTGAATTACTATTAATTTTTGATACGTCTTTTGGCGCGTTAGGGTAAAATGATGAGAGTAAATTTTACGATGCGCGCGCACACCGTCACGAATAATCGACACCCTGAAGTTAATACGATACCTGCGCACACCGTAACGAAACAGCGACACCCTGAAGCTATTACGATGGGCGCACACCGCCACGAAAAACCGACACTCTGAAGTTAGCTATAGTGCAAAATTTTGTTTCTTTGTATTTCTTGTTTGTATTTCTTTGTATTAAAACTTTCAATGTATTAGATACATTTTTTCTGTTGTTAGTGTCGTTTTTTATACAAACATACAACAAAGCGAAACCTAAAATTTTTGAAAATGTTTATATCTGGTTACACCAAAGTAGAATAACTTCTAAGTACATAAGTACACACACTTTTTTAAAACTTTCTGAATTATACAAAAATGGGAGTTATCAATTATGTTTTAGAACTTCGTGTGTTATTTTTTTATGCTAGCTGACACGGCCACGCGTTGCTGTAGCATAGTTATTGAAAAAGAAATTAGAAAATAATATGCGGCGCCATCTAAGAGATATCTATAACAGTTGGTTCTACAGTTTTATCAATAAACTAATTTATAGCGCCATCTGTTCGAGACTGATGAAACTTACAGTTCATAACAATAATCAATATTGACATTCATTTAATTTGTTATTAAAGATATTGAAACCATTAATTGTAATATAAATTGACTAATCTCTCAAGTTAGACCAAATTATACATAAATGCCTACTATCATGAAGATCGGTTGAGTAGTTTCGGAGTACATCATGGACAAACATCACAACACTGGATATATAATAGAAGATTTTATAATAATTTCTCTTTTGATCGTATGCAAAAGATTCTTTAAGCAGCATCACGGAAGCTATTATTATAATGACAAACTACTTCAATACAGTAACTGTAGATAACTTCATAGTTTACTCTTAATCCATATAAATATTTTATCGATTCAGGATTCAAGAACTTTAATGTCTTTAAAAACTCGCTTCACATAAAGTTATTTTATTGCTTAGTGATTTGATTTTAAATTGCTTATTCAGGAACTAGACTAGGAGATTGTAAAATTTAGGAAATATTTATATCAAATATAAATTTTGAAAGCTTATATCAATTTTGCTGGTTTCAGTGAAACACATTATTCATCAAAGGTTAATAACGTGTGGATTCAAATTTTAGATGATCTATAATTGATTTAATTTACCATTTCTATGTTGTAAATTAAAACGAATAACAAATATGGATTAGGTCAGTTTAAACAATGTAGAATTGAAAATTTGAGCTCGCTTGGTTTCTGGTATAATAAGTAGAAAAAAGCTTGATTAAATAAATCACATTGTACTTGTTTTACCGATTTACGTATCTCGTAAGAAGTTATTTTTTTTTTATTTATGTTTACTATTTGTATTAAATAGCGATGGAAAATGTTCAATATTTGTATTTATAATAAAAATAAAGTTTAATATCACAAGAGTCCTTATCTAACACACCAGGAAGGAATACAATATAGTGCAGAATTATTGTTTTCCACAAATTCTGATATCTGATTATGGTTACATTGAGACGCCAAAAGCAATATTTTGGCTTTATTGTCTCGTCTTCGATTAAGTCAATTTTTTGTTCCTATAAAAAGGGATAAAACTGAAGTACAAAGATCAGAAGCCAAAGATAAAAATAATTATATTTATATTATATACCCGTGTTTTTATTTCCTTTATGGGTAATCTAGGTTACAAAGTGCGATATTTCGTGGGCCACATACATTTTGTCAGCAGTTGGTTTTGCATGAAAGAGCAAGGTGCTATTACGTAAACTAATCGACATTTTGGTTTGTTTATATTCTCTATATTATTTAAATCGTCATTTTATTTAATTTACAATGACTATAAAAATTTGTAGTATATTGTAGAAAATAAGCATTATTGTACATAAATACAGGCTGTTGTAGTTTTTTTTTGTATCACTATTAACCGCAGTATAGTTTCGATAAATTTTCAGAAAGTGATATTAAATAGATTACAATTACAAATCTGCTTAAATCGATGAAGTATGTAATTGAAAATATAATATGAGTGATACACTAATAATATAGTATGAAAGACGCAGATATAGAAAGTAGTTATGAATAACATTTTTTAAATTTGAATATGATTCCGAGAGATTTTTAATCGCATTGTATAATAAGTATAGGCTGTTATTAAATATAAGTTAACTTCGATTTTGGGCAGAAGTCTTTATTTAATCATCTGCATTATTAATAACTGCATTTATTGATTGTCAAAAACTCATGACCTCTCAAAAGAACGGTGAATATTCAAAAGCATGTTCAATTCGTATTAATCCTACCATCGCATTCGTAAACCGTCTTAAATATTCAGTTCACATTCATATAATTCCATGTTAGTACTATAGGTACGATGATATAGTACTATATCATTGTGTGTTATATTTTATTGTAATATACCTGTATATTACTAATATTTTTCTACATACTGTATTAATACATTTGTTTGTTTTAACCAGCGTTGGTTCATTTTTGTTAGGCAACTTTTTCAAAGAGTATAATATGTCGCATAAATACAATTGTCATTTTAAAACAAAGTAGAATGACATAAGAATAGACCCTGCACCACAGGCACGCTGCGCCGCGCCGCGAGCCGCAATGTGGCCGATCGGCCATTTTGGGGCAATGGTCCTCGCAGCCAATATCACCGGAAAATTCAGTCTTGCTTACACGTTAATTTTTTGTTAGGTCCGACACGATAGCATTTTGTTAATTACCAACGATTGCGACAGTATTTTTTTGTTTTTATTAATGTTGATTTTTATACAATAATATTCGTACATATAAAGTTTTATGTAAAGTATATACTGTAAAGTATGATACTGAGGTAAATTGAAATACAGCTTATATACTAACGAACGAGAAATATTCTACGTAATTAACTAAACTAAATACCCTCCTATGATAATATTTCGAAGTGACTGTATCTTTTTTAAATCTTATATATACACATCACATACACACAGGGTCAGAATTATTAGTGATTTATTACAGAATGGCAAATATATGTAGAAATTCCTACCAAATAGCATACTACGTTTCATAATTTATGGAATGCCCCTTAGGATATTTTTAAATTCTTGGAGGGTAATATATCATGTTAGATATATAGGAGTCCAAAATATTTCAATAGTTATTTAGTTATTTGTATTAGTCTGTAAGTGACTAACTGAAGGACCGTGGACCTTTTCCCGAAGGAAGATTTGAGTATATTATCGTATACGTATACGTATGCGGGGTGGTAGGGTTTTACAGCACGACTGGTGCGCAATCACCATGTATATGGCGAAAAAGCCCGTAATAGTGATTCGCTTCTACGGGTCGCGTTTCGGGTTCAGCCTGCGCATATCCACTTTATTACAGGCCGGCATGATAGTGGCGACCGGCGATGGACAGTGTGTCAATCGGTGGTCGCTATTATTTTTGGATTGTACTGTGCTTACCATCAGGCATAATAAACTTTACCGTGCTACAATAAAAAAAATACGTATTGGCGATTTGAAACTCAGAGAAATGTAGTTCTATGTTTTCCCACATACAGCGGTACTACAAGAACATGTCTAAGGTTCAGGTTTCCTCATGATGTTATCCTTCAGCCTTCGCCGATAGTGTTAACAATTAAAATTAGTACGTCAATTCTCAAAAATTCGTTTGTAAATGACGGGGTCTGAACCTGCTATACCACCACCACCACTACCACGACGAATATAACAAGAGATAATAATCAGAAAGATACCGTCTCTGCTGATATGGTCACATAAAGCGTAGGCCTCCAGTATGTCGGAAATTGATATCTCAACATTACCGTACAAGGCTTAAATTTTGCGGCAGGCCCTAAAAGCAGTGGCTGGATTTGGTAAAAGCGGATATAAAGGAAAACAACCTCACACAGAAGGAAATCTAAGACCGGGTAAAGTGGAGAAACTAAAGGAGGAAAGCGGACTTTGGCACCAGGTCGGGAAAACACTAGGAAGAAGAATCAGAAAAAATGATCAGAAATCTTTATCTCATTCAGTAATCTTTCCTGTGGGAGGTGAAAGCTCACCCGAAAGAGGAATAGGGGCATTGAACCTTAAATATATGAATAATAGTGTCATAAAAGATTGGTGCATAAATATTTCATATTTTAACCCGTTTATCCGAACTATAACTCTTTTCCAATACAATAAATATTGTTTATTCGTTTATCCCAATATATATTAAAGACATCGACGTCCTCTGAAAATAAAATATTAACTGAAATTTACATGCGATAACTCATTCCGACGCTAAATCGAATTTTTGTAGGGGTATGTATCTTTTTGTTCTTTTAAAAAGACCTTTTTTGAAATGAACCAAATATGGGGATTTGTACAGCGTGATATGATTTTTTAGTTTGATTATATATATAGATACATGTAATATTTTTATATGGGACTAGCTGACCCGTGCAACTTCGCTTGCACCAAATTGGTTATAACGCGAAAAAATTGTTTTTTTTTTTTTTATCGTAGCACGGCAAAATGCCTGCATTATGCCTGATGGTAAGCACAGTACAATCCAAAAACAATAGCGAGCACCGAGTGACACACTATCCATCGCTGGTCGCCACTATCATGCCGGCCTACAGAAAGCTGGATATACACAGGCTAATCCCGAGACGCGACGCGCTGAAGCGATTCACTATTACGGATTTTTTCGCCATGTACATGGTGGTTGTGACCCAGTCAGGCTGTAAAGCCCTACCACCCCGCAAATAAAACTTATACCCGATTGCAGCCACAACTACCGTTTCCAATTGTGAATCCAAACTATCTACGGATTCACTCAAACATATACCCAGATTACATGTTTTTTTTTTTTTAATAAGCCTAGTACCCGTTCGTAGCGTCATCTACCAGGATCAATTAAAATAAAAACTAACCTACATAAAACTGAATAAACATCTCTACCACTTACTTTATCATAACTGTCTTCAACTTGTATTAAAACCTTTTTATACTCCATTGTATTAAAGAAAAATATATGAACACCGTATCGAAGCGTCAAACATCTCGCCGAAAGCGTCAAATGTCACTTGCTTGAAACTATTGTCTAAGAGTTATAAACTGTTTCGAAAACGTATTTGAAATATATTTCCAATATATTTTCATACATAATCTCTGTACCACTCACAACATAGTACCTATCACCTTCAAACCAAGCCAGTTTTATACATCAGGTTCAATCCCTCGGTAGGGATCCCTTGCGCGATACGGTGACAAACAAATATACATCACTGCTACAATACTACACGATCACCCCCACACACGTGCACGCCTACACGCTTACACATGAAAGTGGAAGGGTTTACTTTTTTCCCTTATCGAACTGAAAAACTCTCAATTTTCCGATAATAAATATATGCAGGAGTTGTTGAGGCGTGTATGCTCGGTACACATATACGTTTCAACAACTCATACATATATGAATAGTTAGCTAGGTTAGTTAAGATAGGTCGCGATTTTTGATGCAACAGGCAAAAGCCAAGCCGAGGTGTGCCGTGCACCCTTGAGCTGGTTGCTAAAATAAAATCGGCTAAGTGCCTTAAGCGCTCGACTTAGTAGTCCGGTAACTTATATACGTATATAAGTTATTGAAACATGCATGTGTACCAAGCATGCGTGCCTCAACAACTCCTATATGTATTTTGTGTCGGGAAAATTCCTCTAAACTACATAGAATAGGATAGGATAACGAAAAATAAGGGTAGAACTCTTGTGTCACTGTATCGCGTGAGCAGCGTACTCAAGGGCTCCACGCCGAGGGAACAGATCTAGGCTTGAGCCGTTTCCGAGGAGGGCCTAATTTGGTGTGCGGGAGCGAAATTTACTCCCAGACCACGGCGGCGTGATCTGCGGTTATGCGGGCTTGGGTGAGAACACGCTCTGTTTGAATAGACAGGCTGGTATTGATCGTTTGCTGACGTGATTGAATCAGGAGGGTCGGTAAAAATGTGTCGCGGTCGTCTTCTATACTGCACAGCGTTGGGACGGTTCATCGTTCGCGGCGGATACCACTAACGGGCTGGGATGATTCGCGGCTTTTTCGAAATAACTACGTGTAAGTGATTTTATATACGCTCAGACAGAAGGCATCTCCAGGTCCTGTGGAAATCCTTATTCCGGACGTACCATGGGGCACCGGTGATTTTACGTAGGGCTCGGTTCTGGAGAACCTGCAACTTTTGAATACGATTTTGCGCATGTGCAAAGACCGAACAACTGTATGTCATAATTGGACGGATGCAAGTTTTATATAAAGTGAGTTTATGTCTGGGGGACATTTTACTCTTATGACAAAGCAAATGATAGAAACGACCCAAGACCATACGGCTTTGCTTCGCACTCTTTCTGTGTGTGAATCGAAATTTAAGTGTTTATCTAAAGTGACACCGAGATATTTCACTCGCCGGCCCAAGGTATTTCGGTTTTGTATAGCCTGATGGTCGACGACGCATATATTTAAGATGGCGCCAATCCCACGTCATACGTTTACGTTTATCGTTGTATATGGTGGTCAATAATGTTTAATAAAATGAAATTTGTTCTTTGCTATGAAAAAAAAATAATTTGTTTGAAATTTATTATTGGAACGAAGTTCCTTACGGTAGGCTTGGAGGAGATAGGGATTTTGCTGCGAGACTGAACTGAAAAAAATGTGATAGTAAAACCGTAACGAAAACTGCATGGAATAAAACAGTTAAATGAGACGTACGCAGGCGCGATAGTCGTATACATAAGCGAGTAGTGTATAATATCTTTCTCTTTCTCCTTTTTTGTAATTATTTCTATTTCTATGTAATTTTATGTTGTCAAACAAAAATAAAGAGACATATTTTGTTATTTTAATTGATAATTTGAATTACGATTACATAAAATTGAGCACGATTTTTTTTCCCAAATAGTGTTGATTCTACATTAGCCGAAGGAACTTAGTTCCTACCTGGTGTCCCACGACACCACATTCTTTTTTTTATTTATAAAATATATTAGCGGGTATATATATGATTGTTTATAAAAAATGTGTCTGACTGTTTAATTGCGTTTAAAAGTTACTGAAAACAATGTTCCTAAACTTATTATTGATTAATCATAAATCAAAATGCCTATTAAAAATACAACGTTAACCCGCTACCAAGTATCCTCAATTCTGTCTATTGTTATATTGATAATTTCTGTAAGTGGTAGATCCTCGCTGAAACTATTACTGGTTTCAGCATGAATGGGTCGGCTCGTTCGGGCTAATGCTGCCCTCTCACAGAAAACCGACGTGAAATAACAGTGCTTGCATTGTAGTGTTTCGTTCGGTCAGTGATAGTGCCGGGGGCCCACCTCTCTTGCCCTTTTCTTCTTTCCCTTCCCTTACCTTCCCCCATATACAGGTTGGAAACGCACTTGCAAGTCCCCTGGTATTGCTAGTGTCTATAGACGGTGGTGGTCACTAAACATCACGTGACCCACCTGTTCGTTTGCCTCTTATGATACAAAAAAATATACATTCATATATTAAAGAATCAGGTACTCTAAAATTCTTGTTCTTCCAACGTTGCCGGCTCTTGTACTAAGGTGTCGCAAAAAAGTCTAGTTATGTTAACTACAAATTTTTATTTTTCGTTATTCTGGAGAACCCCTTGTGTTTGATGGGACAAAAACTATCCTGGATGTAGCCTTGTAATATCAGTTATCATTGTGTTAAGTTTCGTTAAAATTGGTTCAGTACTTTCAGAGTAATACGGGTTTAGATTCTAGACTTTAATCCTTTATCCTGAAGAACCCTTTGAGTTTTATGGGACAAAAAGTATATTTGATGTAATCTCGTAATATTAGTTATCACTAAAGTTTCGTCAAGATAGATTCAGTACTTTCAGAGTGATGCGTGTGCATAGGGACAGAAAGACAGACAGACAGACAGACAAAAATTGTAAAAAGATTAGTTTTGGCTTCTATATCGATAACATAGTCTACCTTGATTAAAATTTTCAAAAAATATTTAATGTACAGATTTCGACTTGTTACAGTTTTATTATAGTATAATAATAATAATAATGACAATGACAACATATAGAATGCACCATCCAAGATCATCGCTGATAAGGCTGTATATCCAGCGCAAGCGTGGAGGGCGTGGCCTTCTTAACGC
>JACEII010000017.1:5161105-5213353 GCA_014332785.1 Antheraea mylitta | reverse complement strand
GGATCGAACCTAGGCTTGAGCCGCTGCCGTGGGAGGCCTAATCGGGTGTAGGCAAACGAACATACTGGTCACCTGTAGTTAAGCGATCACCGCCGTTCATAGACACTAGCAACCCCCGAGGAGTCGCATGTACGTTGCCAGCCTGTGTTTGGGGGATTGGAGGGAAAGGGAGAGGGGTTAGAGGAGGGGGGAAGTGAGAGGAGAGGGAAGGAGAAGGGAGATGGGTCTCCGGCGCTCTCACTGACCGAACGAAACGCAACAATGCAAGCACTGTTACTTCACGTCGGTTTTCTGTGAGATGGTGGTGCTACCCCGGACGAGCCGACCCATTCATGCTGAAACATACAATAGCTTTAGCGTGGCTCTACTACCTACAGCTGTACATGCTTTTGACTAGGCAAAGGTTATCTGATTAACTAGCAATTAAAAGTCTTTACAGGTTTGTGAATTAGTCCTTTCTCTATAGATATAATTATCGTATATGCATGATAATGTAGAATTTAATATTAAAATAAATTTAATATTTTTACTACTATTAAAACGGTATTCATTATATTCCTAAACGACAATCACAATTATAATAACTCAGTGTTCATGTATTGAATAACTAATTGACGATTTGGAACCATTAACACTGTGATTATTGTATTGTAACAATTTAGAATTATTTTATAGCTCGTTAACGGTCAACAATGTGTTTTGGCATTAGCGTTAACAATACATGCTGATGTGATAACGTGTTCGCTTAGCTAACCTTATCGAACGGAGTAAAGAGCGTGTTATCGGCCCGTCTTCCTACGGCCGACACTAGGGCAGACTACACACTGTTGAAACGCACATCTAATAATTTTGTGTGGTATAGAATTTAATATGGCTTTACCAACATACATCTTTAAGGTCGTATATTGTATCAACTATTAACTATGTATGTACCTCTGTCGTTGTAAATAGAGAAAATATTGTTAAAGTGTTTTTTTAATTCTTTATTATTTTGAACAATTAACCTAAGTGTTGAGGCTAAATTGAATGTCGTAAAAGACAAATACATTGAAATATGATTACAAAACAATTGATTTCAATTTAGAGTTTAAAGTCTGCTTTATCAAATGAATTGGGAAAACTATTTAAGAGAAAATCAATGCTACAGAATTAGGAGCCTCATAGGAGTGTATAGTTTTTGAGAATTAAAAGAGAACAATATATTCGTCACCTGTTTTTGCTGACCTAAGGTAAGATGTATTGAAAAGCTTCTCTCTACTTTACGCTAGTACGATCATTGGGGGGTAGTTGGGTTTGTACCAGATTGTTTTGCTTTAGCGTAGGCTCAACATTGCGTAGGCTTGTAAACTGATGAATATTCGCGTAATCCCCTATCCTCCAGCAATTTTACCAGATGGAAATCTGAAATTTGACACACTTAAGTGTTTCTCATGGGGAAGATTTTATTATACCTATCATATTGTAACTCAATACTAGGTGGCAATATGTTTATATATAAATTACTTCTATACGTGTGTATGTCACTGAACTCCTCCTAAAGGGCTAGACCGATTTTGATGAAATTTTGTGTCCGAGTTCCAGTGTATCCGCGAATGGCTTAGATTTATAATTAGACTCGGTAGGTTGCACCTGCGATTGAGTTTTATATTTTTTTTATTATCAAGGCAGGATAACATACGCCATTTCTGCTAGTATTTTATATAATGGTTATTAGATAATCACACTTACTCTCCAGATTGATGTAGATTAGTACAGGATGTTTGGGAAAGTACCACAGGATCACAGTTTAAAATGTATATTCCAAATATTATGGGACAGTAACCGCGTAGGTGTGCGTGCGAGAGTCGTTGTTAAAAAACAGGAGAAATGATCGATGGTGGTAATAGTGGTACCAAATAATTGTCAAAATCAATCCAACTATTTTGTACACTCATACTCCGTTTTTTTGTACACACATCTTTACGTATCAATATTATTAAATTTTATGTTAGGATTTAAAGTAAACGAAATCAGGATCGGACGTTAATGAAATATAAAAATTATACTTAGGTATATATGATCGATATATAAAAAAGCAGTGTGTCATATACGTTAAAGCGTCACATAATGACGTAATTTGCCGACGGGCAGCGCCCCGCGCTCCTGACCGTCAACGCTAAAGACTTCCCGCGTGTTATTATATAAACATTAGTTGGCAGCCCCTACATCTCAACTATAAAATAGTTTTATTACACTATAATATTAATTTCATATTTTAATTTAAACGCCGGACTTTAAATGTAATTAATCGTCGTTTGTTTAATTTAAAACATACTGTCGTAGTGAATCTTTTGGGCCACTCTAAATATAGTACGGGTACGGGTTTATGCATAATAACATAAGAAAGAAATTTACAGTATCATTTAATTACATATCATTATGCTTTTCCATAGGAAGAAGGCTATAGATAGAAAATAAACAGCCGTAACATTAAATCCGTTTGTAGGGGCTACGTACTAATAACAAAATTACAGTTAAAAAAATGAGCATGAGTCTCTATTATTCATATATTTTTGTTAAACAAAACAAGTTAGATAGTTAAAGGTAAATTTCCATCATTTATATGAAACGTGGTTCCTATTTCTACTTTCGTATACCTTATTCGTTTTAGCGGTTGATCATAATCTAAATCTGGAAAAACTGGCTTCCAAATGTAGGTGCTGAAACACATGTGTGTGACCGCTAAGCGGCAATTTTCAATCGAAGTGTGGAAAGCTAGACAGGTAGGCTTAGACAAATCCCTACTACCAGAAGTATGCTTTCCGTCAGCAAATCTCCGATTGACAACATGCTTGATCATGCTCACCAGCATTACAATAATTTTAATAACACTACAAATACCTTTTAATTATTATGAACTTAAATAAGATAATGAATACGTGATGTATAATAAACTTCAGAATTATCTAACACAACTAGATCGTGTAATTCGCAGTGGTTGTTACGGAGTAGAGAATCAAGTCATTAGAGAATTCACTAAGCCCTTATATAAGACACTCCGAGATAAGGGTCCTTAAGCTTAACGACACGACTGTCTAGTCGATACAGAGCGCGTTTCCTGCGGAATGTGAATGTAGCTGAGAGTCCCTTACTGTGTTGCTGAGCTAGGGTTATTCTGATTCATGTTGTCCTGGTAATTAACTTGTTTTAATATTATGTACATGTAAATAAAATTTGAACAACTTTTGTTTGTACGAGTTAACTCGTTTAAAGGACTTGCAGAATAATTTATCCAGCAAGGTATTCTCCTAGATTTTTTATTTTGTTTTTGTCAACCAATTTTATAGTAGAATATTAGTGCTATTATCGAGTAGGTATCGATATTACAAGTTTCTTGAGATCATTTCAATAAACTAACTAGATATCGTCTTGTTATAATTTTCCAAGGATTTTTGTGGCAAGTCAGAATTCATCCTCGGTGATATTATTTCTGATCCACTTCACTTGTGCCCAATAAACCAAAGTATATTTCATAAAACACTATCGATATTACAAAATATAGAGTCAAATAACACAAGAATATGAATAAAATATAAAGACCATTACATGACATTCCATGTTCCCGTCAAAAATTAAAAGAAGAAACCTATAAATACAACAGTACCACGATTCCAAATGAAACTTATATTTACGATTCCAAATGAACAAATATGTGCGTAATTTCATTATTGTTACAAAATGATATATTTATTATAGAAGTAATTGAAATAAATAGCTATTAACCAATAAGTCAAGTTAACGTAGTCTCAAAAATTCCATTAAAACCACCTCGCTCTGTGGTCAGAACTGTAAGCGAAAGTAACATAGAGAATGCCGTAAACGTCAAGCCACAAAACAACATTTGAAAAGTTACGTTTCATACCAAAACCGCTGCGGTGAATTTTATCTCGTGATTTCTCTGCTAGCGAACAATTTTATCTGCGAATTTTACTTACTTTTTATAATAGTTATATATTCATCATTGTCTCATTTTTTCGAGTATAAATTCACCTTATATAAAGCTAGAATACAGATCATTTTTTAAAATCCATTTGCAAAAAAAATACTATACGCCTCTGGTAACAGACTATCGAGTTGGAAGTAATGATTCTTTTCAATATAGTTTTTACTATATAAATTAAAAATTTTAAAAATATATTTGAGCATGTAATCTTCTGGTTATGAACAATCTAGGGGAAGTTTTTGGTTTATTTGACAAAATTTGGTTTTGCATCAATTGACGTAAGTTCCAATCCGGTAATCGATTAAAGTTTTAAGTGAAGTAAATTATTGTGATGAAACGAATATATATAATAATAAATTATAACGTTCCCGTTGTCAACTAACACGTTTAATTTTAATATTCTATCGCGAAGTTCTTCCAGGTGTGTTGGGATAACCACAATTAAAGACATAGATGTTGTAACACGTCACAAATTGTGCATTAAGTTTTTCGGCAAAAATAGTTATATTTTAAGTTACTATACTCGTATATGTTTGTATGATTATATTTTATGAGATTAGATATGCATGCATATAAATTTGGATAAAATCGCAGACATAAAAAAATATCAATAGTAATTGTAAACATTTTAACTTATTATCTGTGTTACGCCATCGCTACACACCACAATTGCTGACTAAGATTTCCAGTCCCACGATGCGGTAGGTCTTCAAAGCATTACGCCATCGCCTCACACAACAGTCGATGACTAAGAGAGCCTAGTTCCCAGTCTCAAGGCGCTGCAGGTGTTCAGAGCAACGAGTCTGCTATTTCCACGGTACAACAGGTGTACAAACTTGGTGGAAACGTTCGGAGGTCCGACTCCTTCGTTCTCACACTATTCATGTATAAAAACTTGTACGAAACAACGTTTAAGCAGTGTTAACCTAGCATCGGTAGCATTCATTATGCTATAAGTTTAGTTTAGTTTGTGAGAGTTAGCCTAACATCGGCTACACTCTCACAATGTTTGTCTTAGGCGAGGGCTATCCTAACTTCGGAAGCTCTCTAGTATTAGTTTCATTGTAAAATTATTTTTTTAATAAATTAATTTAAGTAATTTGGTTTTTTGGATCCTCCGGCTCTGACCATCGTAACTTCTGTAATGTGTGCCTTGTAAATAAATAAATAAAAAATCAACATTCGTATAGGATTAGCGTGTAATTATTTTAGTACGAATGATAATTTAATATCAGATAAGTTTGTGATCAAAATCCTATATAAATAAAAAATGGGTTAAAATTGCAATACAAAATTGTGAGAGAAACTAAAGACAATAGGATTATCTTTAAAATATTCACAGAATTAATAGATTGATATTTAATTTCAATACATGAACGTGCATTAAAGGAAAGCCAAGTTGACTCGTTAAGTATAAAAAACATCCATTTTGTTTAAGAACATAGCATACAAGAACCTCTGTGAATTAATTTAAGTAATATTACTATACTAAATATTTAAAAGAAAGCTTCAAGAGAAGTAATAAACGTAGGTCGGAATTGGCTTCTACCTACGCGACGGCTTAGTTTGATACGTAATTGCCATCGCTAACCATTTGTTCTTATTGAAATTATTTCATCACAAATATATATACATCAAATTCATCTAAAACTTCGTCATATTAATAAGGGCATATTTTTTTTCTTCAGACTTTATAGGTTTTGCTGTCTAAGTTTTACCTCAATTTCACCTCATGTTAGATCAGGGATTCCCAAATTGATCGATATCGACATAGATGGAAATAGATTTTGGGGGTTGACGAAGTATAAAAATCCACCCCTCTTAATTAATATAATTTCTTATTTGAAACTTTCAAGATACTATATATGTTGTGCTACGTGTTGTTTGTACTAATGACTAATATTTTAGTAGGGAGTACCATTATTGTTCTTTTAAAAAACTAAACAAATCGATAAGTGTGCACAAGTTCCTACAAAATTAAAAACTCGGCAAGTCTATAACCGTGGATAGCTTCGTATAAGATAATATGTGCGAGTATACAAATCCTTTGGTCACGTTTTGTCGTTTTTTTTTTCAAACTGACTATACACTATTGACCTGCGATTGGTTTTCACAGCTTCACTGGACTTAAAATTTGCTCTGTATTTGTCGCACATACGCGATTTAAACGTAATTTGGCTATGGGGTTTTGAGGTATCAATTAATTTTGGAAAAGTTAAAAATAGTTTGCTTCCTCTAAATAGTTTATAAATCCCAGCTTTTGATGATAACATTAAGCATAGTAGAGTATGGCTTTCAACTGCAGCTACTAGATCACAATTACTGATACTTAGTAAAAGGTTTTTAACTTTAGAAAAAAGCCTTACCACAATGTTTCTCTACGTTATTTTCCTTGGCAAAGCTCATTCGTAAGGTTTTGAACCTACGTGAATCGACACAGTGTTCCAATCACGCAATCAACTATCATAATCGGCTGTCATAGATCCATCTTTACTAATATTGTAATCTATACTAATATTATAAAGAAGTAAAGTTTTTGAGGTTGTAGGGGGTAATCTCAAGAACTACTAAGCCGATTTAAAAATATATATATATTTTGAAGACAAGACGAAGAAAGACACGTTATTTATGAGTGTCATAGGCTATTTATTAACTAGAAACATGCAGAGATTTTTTGTGGTAGTTGGATTTGCAAAGTAAGTCGGAGAAAAAACGGTCGAGCGTTTCTTACGAACGCTGGCTTAACGATGAGACATATATAATTGAGTTCTAGAGAAAAGTTGTAGAGCTTGCTAATGCCTACAAATAACTCAGTGACAGCATATGTGTAACTTTTATATTTGAGTCACAAAAAATAGTTTTTATAAATGTTTACCGCCCAAGGAACTCCACGGGTCAGTTAGTCGTACTATAAAGGGAAGATTTACAGGACAGGTAACTAGTCTTTAATAAAGTTACTCATGGTGTATAATTCGATTTTGCATTAAAATATTTATAATTTCCCAACCCTTAACCATTAATAATAAATAAGACACAAGGAAAATGGAAGTGTTTCTGTTGAACCTTCGTTTATTACGGGGCCATCAAGCCGCCTGACGCACCGGTCAGGAAAGCTTCCCCATTATTCTGTGGAAATCAAAGCTCTTTGCCGCTCCGACAAATAATTTTTCATAACCCCTTTGAATAAGTGTTTCACCGAATCCGATGTCGGACGGAGATTCAGATTGTTTTAGTTTTATCTCCAATAACGTCAAAAGGAATCTTGGCTTATTGTGTAATTTATTTATGTAAGAAATGTTAGATAAGGAAATGTTTTTAGAACGTGATCTAGCTTTAGATTATATCTATAATCATAACCCTTTCTGTTTAAAACTAAATGTTAAAGGCAATGAGGAGAAAAGGTACTGATTTATTCAGTATATTTATATATATAGGCTAGCTTTAACTTGCGATAATATAGATTTGATACTTTTATCTGGAGCAAGATATTTTTATATATTATAAACTATTTCCTTTCTTGCACATTTAACAATATGTGTACAAAATGTCATGATAACCGGTTGAGTAGATAAATTGTGAAAGCGTAACAGACAAACGTACATTTTCATTTATATGTCGGGGCAGTGATAAAATGGCATCCATGTAATAGTATGACGTCATCCACAGTGACGCAATGGTTATGATTTGATCGATCAATCCTCCATGAACAATCGAATAAAACGTTAACCGGTACAGAAACACAACACTGGCTATAGTTACAACGAATTATCCGTAGTTGTGACTAGCTCAGCTGTCTGAGCGATTAGGCTCAGCATCTACTCATGGGTCGTCTTTTAAGATAAACAGCCGACGATACCTCCAACCAACGGCATCTCACATTAGGAGTAAATAATGAACAGCCGATAAGTTCAACCAATAGCGTTTGAGCTCATTAGTAGCACCCCCGATACAGTCAATAGCGCGGTATCACAGGTCAATAGTGGCTCCTCAGATTATATATATTTATTTCCACAAAACTGAATTCGATAAATAAAAGTTAAAATGAATCCTACTAAAAGTGAACGCAACATGTACAAAATATGAGAACATGTTTGATATAATTAAAAGAAAGATATATTAAAATAAATTAAATATTTCACTATTTTTTTCTGGTTGAGACCAAAGAAACATGATAGCATATATCGAATTAGAATTGTAAACTATTACAAAAAGAAAGCATGTAAGTAAGCATAAGTATTAGGATAATTATAGTACTATGAATTCTTCTTATATGTCATTGTTATTAAAGTCAAACCCTCTGCACATAACACCTTGATACGCATGACCTACCGGCCTTATTTGAGACCGCATAAAACCGTTCCCGGTTCATTTATCATCACCTCGGGTCACTCAAACCGCGTCACACTCCGAATTAAGGGGCAACGTGACCGCGCTTCGAAGCTCCGGAGATAATGACGTCATTAAGAGAATGAGGGAAATAAGTAATGGACGTTTTTGTCCCGAATATTCATAGAGTAAGATTTTTTCGAAATCCACCGGAGGGTTATCATTGATTAGGAGCGAAATTACTCCAACACAGAATGGACACAATTGTCTTCGTTAAAATGAATTTCGGGGACATTTGAAGTTTAAATATAATGACTGCTTAGTTTTAATAGATCTGTAATAAATGCAGGCTTGAGTAAGATTTTATGAACTGAAGTATGAAAAATCAAAAGAATACCTTTTATATTTACTTATATAAATACATTTTACACTGATATGTGGGAATTCATAGGCTATTATTTTAGTTATTTTAAACGTTTACGAAAATTTGCAGCTTGTAAAAAAAAACATTATGTATTTAGACATGAACGAAGGCTACTTATAAGTTTCCCCGTATAAGAAACAAAAGAGTCCAACGAAGGAAAATATAAATAAAAAAGTGAACTTTAGAAGGCATTTGAGCTTCTGTAAACTTTTGTTGATTAGATATTCGTTCATAAGCCTAACCAATTTATTCGTATTGTTACCTACTCGTTACTACGTTAGCTAAATCGTAATTTGAGTGGCCTTAATGTATAAAAGTCAGCGAAAGCACTCAAAAGAAAAAAACGATATTGAAACATTCTTCATTGTTACTCCGCTTCTACTGGTCTTAGCGTAATGATATATAACCTATAACCTTCCCCGATAAATGAGCTATATAATACTGAAATAATTAAAAAAACAAATCCGACCAGTAGATCCTGAGATTACCCTCTATACAACCTCACAAACTTTACCTCGTTATAATATTAGTATAGATAATGCAATGCGTTATTACTATGCAGTGGTTAACAAACTATTGGATATCGTTATTCTGCTGTTAGTTAACCATTACTATTATTAACAGTTATAACTATCGGCTGATGTTATCATGCGACTAAGCAAGTTTTATGTAACAACGAATAGATGTAAAAGGCTAGGTTCGATCTCCAGATTAGCTGCTAGCTAAAACACGGCTAAACTCCACATACGTGCACACAGATATAGTCAGGTATACATATGGTGGAAGGGTTTTAATTTTTTCCTTTATTTTTGTAACTTACCAGTATTTGTTTAGATGAATTAACAGATATAAAATACAAGTTTGCAAAGGCATGACCATAGGGCGGCATAGATGGTAATATACCACTGAATTTGTCGGACGCGCAGTTCGGCTTCCGGACAGGACGTTCCACAGTGGACGCCCTGTGCCTCCTAAAGTCGCTGTCGACGGAGGCTACCTCCCAAGGGGAGAGGGTCTTGGCGGTGTCCCTAGACATCGCCAACGCCTTCAACAGCCTGCCGCACGGTGTCATACGAGAGGCTCTCCGATATTTCGGAGTGCCTCCGTACCTGCGGCGGCTGTTGGAGGCGTACCTGGAGGACAGGGAAGTCGCCTACGTCGACGGCGACGGGCGGATGGTCCGGCGGGTTACAAGGCGGGGCGTTCCACAGGGGTCGGTCCTGGGGCCGCTCCTGTGGAACATGGGCTACGACTGGGTGCTCCGCGGCGCGCTCCCGTATGGAGCGCGTCTAATCTGTTACGCGGACGACACCCTAGTCGTAGCCCGGGGGGGCGAATGGAGGGAAGTGGAGCGCCTGGCTACGATGGCCACAACTCTCGTGGTCAGGCGTATAAGGAGGTTGGGCCTCAGGGTGGCCCTCGAGAAGACCGAGGCCATACTTTTTCATGGGCCTCGGCGGGGGCCACCACCTGGGGCCCACATAATGGTGGAGGGCGTCCGGATCAGGGTGGGGGCTCAAATGAAATACTTGGGCCTCACCCTGGACGGGCGCTGGCGTTTCGAGCCCCATTTTGCGGGGCTCGGACCGCGAATTGCTGGAGCTGCGGCGGCACTCGGCCGGTTGCTCCCCAATGTAGGAGGGCCGGGTGCCGGGTGCCGTCGACTCTTCATGGGAGTCGTGTGGGCGATGGCCGCCTACGGGGCACCGGTCTGGGCTGATGCCCTCGGTGCCACCAACGTGCGCGCGCTGCGCAGTACGCAGCGTATGGTGGCACTGAGGGCAATCCGGGCATACCGGACGGTGTCATCGGCGGCGGCCTTTACGCTCGCCGGTTCCCTTCCCTGGGAGCTGGAAGCTGGGGTGCTCGCTGCCGTGTATGAATTCACGGAGATAGACGTTAAAAGGCGGGAGTTGCGGGAGGGGGCTATAGGGAGGTGGATGCAGGACCTGGCGGACGCGCGCTTCGGGAGGCACACCGTCGACGCCGTCCGCCCGGTCCTGCGGGAGTGGATTGGGAGGAGATGGGGCTCCCTGTCGTTCAGGCTGGTACAGGTGCTGACCGGACACGGTTGTTTCGGGTGGTACCTGCACCGGATCGCTCGCAGGGAGCCGACCGCCGCCTGCCATGAGTGCGGTGCTGAGGAAGATACCGCGCAGCACACTCTCTCTGAGTGTGCTGCGTGGGAGGTGGAGCGCCGCACTCTGGTGGCGGTGGTAGGAGAGGATTTGTCGCTGCCGAGCGTGGTCTCGTCCATGCTCGGCAGCGAACAGGCGTGGCGAGCGGTGGCCTCCTTTTGCGAGGAAGTCATCTCGCAAAAGGAAGCAGCGGAGAGGGCCCGCGAGGCGGACCCCCTCAGTGGCCGTCTTCGTCAGCGGAGGACCGGCAGGAGGAGGCGGCGATTTGCCCAACTCCTCCTGCCCCCGTAGCTGGACCTGAGGGGATGTAGTCGGGGGGCTCATCCCCTCATTGCACAGGTCCGGCGGACGGGGGGGGGGGGCAGCTGGCGTGTACCCAGCTGCCTCTCTATAGGTGGGAGCCCGGCGGCAACCTTCCGCCGGGTGGGCCGTTGGGGCGGCTATTCAAGGGGAATAGCGAAGAACGATCCCTTGCCGCCCCAACATCACGGTCTGTCGGTACACCGTGGGGTTTTAGTCCGTGCGAGCAGGACATAATTCATCCTCTCCCCCGGGAGGGTGGGTATCCATAAGGGATTTCCCCACGTTAAAAAAAAAAAAAAAAAAAAAAACGGCATAGTGAGGACCCAGCCCGAGAGGCCGCGAGTTCAGAAATACCTACTTCAGGGGTTTATTAAAATTAGATTATGACGATTTTTACTGGGGACCCATCCGATAAATTTACTATAGACCTCAGATAGTATAATTATGCCTACGCCACTGTAGGCTTGACATCATGATGAATATATACATTGGTACTCTTGTGTGTCTTATTAATTCTTATATGTATAATTAGCCTAGCTAGTTTAGCTCAGTAAAATTAGCTTTGTTACATCTAAAGCAACAGCCTAAGCCGATGTTCGGTTACTGTAGCACACTTGACCTACTTGCCAACCAGTTGAGTGCCTTAAGCGTTAGCCTCATTGGTTCGGTGAGGCTGTGAAGGTCTGTCAAGCCATTAGCATTAGTCAGTTCAAAAAATAAAGTGTGAATTGGAGAACATTTGTAGAAAACTCAAAGTTAGGTCACCAACAGCTAATATTTATTATTACGTAGTTGCTACTAATTACCAAATACCATAAAAAGACCTTACTATGAAGCAGCAAAATAACTGCAATAGTTTGTAAGAATTATAAAAGAACAAAATGGGATAATTTGTTATCTGTAAAATTTACTGAAGTAATAACTTACAATCATTAAAAGAACAAAAGGATTTAATCAAGGGTCAGTGGTGAAGTATAGTAAGAAGATTGAAATATAATTTACAGTAAGTACCTAAAACATGAAATTCCCGCAAGAAATAAAACTGTGGCATCAGTTATTCACATAATAAATATTTACTTTTGCTATAAACAATGTATGAAGCACATTAATAATTAACACATATGGGAAAAGATTACCTCCTCCATATATTAATTTATTTATATAAAATGATGATTGATCATTCTAATATATAAGATGAAAAACATCCAATAACACGTAAGCTTATCTTCAACGTACATTATCAATATGAGAATATTATCCATAAAATTTGATATTTTTCTAAAGCAAAGTTTACCGGGCCCGATGTAAATACAGCCCGAGGAGTCGATAAATCATTGTTCGGAAAGGCCTAGGGACGGCATAAGCCCGACTTAAAATAATGTTGTCAGGATATACGCAAGTTTAACAAAGGAGAAGTAACTTACTAAGACGGGCTTGAAATTCCTTGCCATGTCTATAAACACCCTTAGTTGTTTAAGATTTGGAAATGTATTTACGGTAGGTTTAATTACAATATTATAGTTGCTTTCTTAAATATACAGATTAATTCTGAATTATTTTCGTTTACTTTTCTTACTTACTGGGACAATGGTATTGCCAATGTGCTTTTCGTCTACTCTTTGTTCATTTCAAATTAAAATCATAAATACTTTATTTAGACCCTGAGAAGGTGGCTTGTGAACGTTAAAACAACCACCGGGTCGGAAAACGACCCAGTAATCAAGAACAGAGAAATCTTTGACATTCCCAGGAACATTATTTTGTTAGACAGTTTCCAATGTTGTTACAAGAAATATCAATTCTGGTTTTCTTAATGAGAGATAAAATATAGAATTTCCTTATGATAACCTCACTTTTGGTTAAAAGAAAAAAAAGTAAAAATTCTTTGCTTTTTTAAAAAGTCTTTGCGTAGCGTAAAAGTATGAGTCTTTGTTTTTCTTTTCTTTCTATGGCTTTGATCCTTACAATAAGGCGTTGGAGATATTTTAGCAGTTCGGCATGACTGCTACTATTAACTTGTCATTGGCTGTTGTTATTATTTTTGGACTAATAGTTTCAAAATAGAATTCAAAAATGTACCTTTTTTATTTATTGTTCTACAATACACTCTACATATTCATAAACTTGCTTAAAATATAAATAAAAGGTATGTAAATGGAGTTTCAACGTAAATAGAATCGTTACAGTATGGAGCGACAACCTGGCGAAGATTATGGGAACCCACTGGATACAGGTTAAAATCTTTGGAGGAAGTCGAAGGAAGGAAATTTTGCGAAGGAATGTCCATCAATAATCGTCTGTTAGCTGATTAGATCAAAACCCACGTTACATATAAATAATAATTTGTAATCAATATAATAGGTTCACACAATACAATATCTAAGACATGGTAAAAAATCCTTACCCCATTTTTACCAAAAAAAAGTTTACCCGAAAGTTTACATTCATGAATGTATTTCCCAAAATATTCTCATAACTCAGAGCTTTCATGAATAGGCGAGTCACTCGTCATCCCGATTGATCCGTTGTTAACAAAACAGATGCTCAAAAACTTTCAACGACTATCCTTTCCAAGTACTGGAAACTTGTTATGCCGAATAATGCTCGCTCAATCATAAGAGAGCACTTAAGTGTTGGAATTATAAACATCTGGTGTGGGTTTATCACGGTCTGTAAATGCATCTTAAGGTACTGTACTCCCCGTTAATATTCACTTTGCATACTTAGTAAGATAGTTGCATGCGCGGGCTTAAAGTTTGAGAATTTTATACGGCAGGAGCTCCGCATTGCGGTTTTAATGTTCACTTTAAGATCTTTAATAGTTGATGTACATTTATCTGCAATATGTATGCTCTAGTCACATAAATTGTAAAAGTTAAAAGGTTTATATTCTGAAATATTTTATCCAAAGTAACGCATTTGGAGAATATTAGGTGTTGTGACTTCCAATTGTGTTTTTTGTGCTTAAAAACAACGAAATTTAACCATCGCGTGGTTGTTGACTATTTGGTTGTTCTTACTTGACCAGCCACTAGCTTTGAGTTAATTTCTTGTATATCAATTTTCTCCTTAATTATATCGTTGTTCAATGTCAAATGAAATTGTGAACTAGTCTTATCAAATTATTTTATATATTGAAGATAGTTGTCTAATTTCTTGTACATATTTTGATTGTTATTATAAGTGAATTTGTGATCAACATATGTTCGTATCCTTGTAAACGAGTCGAATTTTTCAGTGGATTTAAATATCATGAAATCTTGTGCACCTTACACCATTCACTCGACCTATTTAATAGGCTAACAAAATACAGAATAATACAAAAAAAATATACTTATATTTACTATTTCGTGAATTTATTCCCTGCATTTTAAACAGTAATTGATATTTTATTTGGTATTCCTTTTCACTTCTTATTAATAAAATAAAGTAATCATTTTTTTCTTTAGATTTATAATCGGCTGCCAACAGTTAGGGGATTTTAAAGTATGTGTTATGTTTCCCAATTGTGTATACTCTTAATATAAATAAGATCAAATAAAATGTTGTATCTTTTCTAGCATTAGAAACTACATCGATCAATATTGCTTCCTTAGGTCTTCGGAATAGTTATACAAAAAACATGACTTTGATTGATTGCTTTAAATTCGCTAAATTACAGAGACGATAGAAAATTAGTTGCTAATGAAAATGCATCAGACGTTCCGCTGTTAGTTAATCATACCGGCGGTTAAAATTCCATTAACAGCCAAGTTTCGTTAAACTGAATTTTTAATGAGAAACTTCGACCGTCGGTGTTCTGATGTAGTTCGTTTTGGTTGTTCATTTTCCCGCGTAATTCTTATTCCATTTCCAAAATTGCCTTCTATTCAGTTTAAATGAGGATTTATAGTGATCATATCCGCTTTGCTTTTATCGTTGTTTATAATATCTTTTTGTTGTTGATTTAGAACCGCAATAAATGTAAACGTACGTATTGTCGTTTGTCAAGTTAATCGGGAGTTATTGTTGTTTGCGCCGGTGTTTAATTTTTAAGTTATGAGGCAGAAAATTAATGTCTATCTATTTACCTGATATTGACGGTAAAAGTTTTAACAATTTTTCTAATTTTCTAACTATATAACTCTTATGTATACGTTACTGTTAAAGTATAATTATCATCTATTCTATGAAATATCTAGGTAATGTTTTTATACTCTATTGGTTGTGGCGTTTGACAACTGTGATGTGTTCCAAGATGATAAACACGCTAAACCTAGGACACTCTGTCTGAGTGTGCTGCGTTGTAGAAGCAGTGTCACACTCTGGCTGCGTCAGTAGGACAGGATCGGTGAGGATCAAGATCAGGATCGGCAGTGAGGATGTATGAAATCCTAGGAGGCCCCTTCTGCGAGGAAGTCATCTCGCGGTGGAAAGGGTCCATGAGGAGAACCCTCAAAGTAACCCTTTCTGCCAACGGAGAACAGGCGGCAGTTTATTCGCCTCCTGCCACCGTAACCAGAGTAGAAAAAATAGGTCAGGGAGGCCATCTTCCCATTGCACATGTCTGGCGGACGGAAGAAACGACTGGTGTATACCCGGTCGTCTGCTGACAAAGACGGGTCCCAGCATGGCGTTTTTTGCTGTCGAGCCACCCACTGGGGCAGCACAAGGATGTCTGTAAAGATCATGTCGCTTCAACTATAGCGGTAGACGTACACCATGGGGTTTTAGTTCGTGCGAGTCGGACATAACCCACCCTCTTCCCGAGAGTGGCAAATCCATAAAAGTTTTTCACACGTAAAAAAAGAAGATCTGGGTCTCAAATGTATCTGCCGGAACACAACAATATGTGCTTCGCGACAGATTTTGAATTTGAAGGCGGTAGCTAGCGAGGCAAGCTTAGAAAAAGCCCTAAAAAACGCCTATTAAAATGATAATATGTTTTTATTGCAATTCATTCCATCATCAAAAGTTACGGATCATTCAGAATTTGGAACTACTTCCTTTGATGTGGTATTTGCATATGGCAACCGCTGAACCATAATCGCTTCAAAATTTCAATTAAACAGGGTGATTCATTTAAGCGACCAAAATTATTGTGCACAGAAAAACAGTCACTGTTAATACTCGTATATTTTATCTTAATTTCACTGACTATATTCATGAATTAAATTGACACTAAACATAAAAGCAAAACGAATATTGTGTTATAATTGAGTCAAAGGCGATCCTCGGTCGTCGACGACACTACGTTAACTAAAAGAACTTATTTAACAACAGAGTGAATACGTAAAGAGTGAAAACAGGGCACTAAATAAAGAAGACAGTCGCCCAAACACGCGTGGAATGCCTCGTTGGTAGGAATGTTTAATAAATCAGTTGTGTGTGTTTTCCGACGGGCGGCCAGACGGCGCGGCCTCGTTTTGCTTACTCAGCTTATAATCATTACCTATGCTGGTTGTATCTTTAACCTTGACTTTTATAAAGCATGCAAACATTTCTTTTTCTGTGGAGTTAATTAAACGTTTAAAACAATTATGTTCTGTGTAGGCATGCGTTAGGGTAGATTTAAAGCGCGTAACGTAGATATATAGTGAGTGAGATTGCTCTTTGCCCGTTAATGGTGAGAGTTGTAAGCCTTGCTGCCTACGCTATTAGACCATAGTATCGCAGTTATAACAGCCGAAAATTGGCTGCTTGAAACTGAAAACATTCTATAAAATAAACTTACTAGCAGATAGTTATCCTGCCAAAGACCTGAACAATTCGTGAATATATACTAAATTTGGAATTTTATGTTTGTAATGTTAGAAACCCAAAATATGATAAATAAAAATTTGTGCTGTCAGGGGACCTCCGTCTTTAACAAAGTTCTTTAACGTGAAATAATAAGATAAGCCAGAAAAATTACAGGAAACATAAACAGAAAATCATTAAATTGATTAATTTCCATACGTCTAGTATTGAGTTTATTGCGCCAACGACAATGCTTTCTGCTCGAGTTTCCATAATCACATGCACATAGACACTCATATCCAATGGGAAGAGACAGAAAGTCGCTAAGAGTGGACACAACATTTTTTCCTTGCATGATTATTTCAATGAAAGAAGTCCTGTTGCAAGGGGTTAGGGAGCTTTGTTCCAGAAATGTGGTTGTGTTATAATTATTATTTAGAATTCGACATTAGTACCACTAAATCAAAATTGGTCAAACTGGTCAGATTTATAAACACACAGACTGCGAAATTCTATACAACAATATAATGTACTTTCCATTCTAAGTTCTATATTAAAGTATATATTAAAAAAGTGAATAAAATGTTCATAAATTTCTTAAATTTAATTTTACGCTTGGTTAGTGTAGCGTTAATGAATGTGTGAGATATCATATTATAACGCGATGTACAGGTAAGACATAAAACGCAATATAACTATCTCGTTAGGTGGAGAGAAGCTCACCGGATCGCTCCCTTGAGTAACACGGCGTTGAAGATACAATTACAGTGTGTAGGAGCATAACAATCTTCTGTATATATACACATATATAAGTCTATGTATATCTTATCTCATCACGGTAGTAATCTATGTATATATAAATATTGGAAAACGGTTAAGCATATCGCCTTCCTTTATCTCTCAGGCGATTCTCTTTAATTTTTTTTTGCTTTACGAATATTAATGATGTTATGTTACTAAGAAAAAAATGGAAAGAAAGATTTGTTTCTATTAAAACTTGTAAAATTAATGAGTTATTGTCACAATTTTGGCAACTACTAGTTTTCATAATATATAGTTTTAAGTAGCCTTGAAGTTTCTGATATTTTTTTGTTTTATCTATACTAATATTACAAAGAGGTAAAGCTGTTTGCCTGAGTTTGTGACGTTATAAGGACTAATCTCAGGAACTACTGGTTAGATTTGAAAAATTCTTTCAGGGTTATATAGCTCATTTATCCAGGCAGGCTATATCATCATGTCACTAACAAGGGCAGAGAACTAATGAAGAATGTTTCAAAATCGGGGTTATTTCCTCTTAAGAGCTTCCGCTACGTGATAGCTTTAGCACAAAGTAACTATTCCATTTGCAGATGAGATCCCCAAAAACCTTTTGTGCGAATGTGATCCACTAAAGCCTACACGAAACCGGATTCCGGGAAAGCATGTTTTGCTTCCGGATGAGGTACAGATGCTCTCAGCTAAAAAAGTCCTGCTGTTCTTAAACACTATAGGACTAGGCGGGGAGCTTTAGTAACATGGGGCGATCACAATAGATCATTACTGGTCGCAGTGATACAGGACCTTTAAAGGCCTGCATAGCCCCATTCTCCAGAATAATAAAAAACTACTCCACTTGGACGAAGTCGCGAGCAAAGGCTAGTTTTTAATAATTTTGTTTATTTAATTTACTTATAGATTACTTTGTGGTGATACTATTTTGAAACTGAATACTAAAATCATTATAATTTCAATTTTGATAATAACTGGTGACGTCAATGAAAGATTATATTAACTAACTAAACACTGTCCGCGTCAGTAATAGTTACTTTGGGCTACCGCTAACACGCAGCGGAATCTCTGAAGAGGAAAAAAACCTTGATTTTAAACCATTCTTCATTGGTGCTCCGCTCCTATTGGTCTTAGCATGATGATATATAGCCTATAACCTTTCTCGATAAATGAGCTATATGACCTTGAAAGATTTTTTCAAATCGGACACGTAGTGCCTTTTTTTTTTTTTTTTACGTGGGGAAATCCCTAACGGATACCCACCCTCCCTGGGGAGAGAGTGGGTTATGTCCGAGTCGCACGGACTAAAACCCCACGGTGTACGTCTTCCGCTATTGTTGGGGCGGCACGAGATCTCTATAGACTTCATCGTGCCGCCCCAGCGGTGTGGCCCAGCGGCAGAAGTGCCGCCGCCGGGCCTCGTCTTGTAAGGAGACAGCCGGGTACACACCGGCCGTCTCCTCTCGTATGCAGGACCTGTGCAATGGGGAGGTGGGGCCCCAGCCCCACCCGTCCCTAGGTCCGGCAGACACGTAGTGCCTGAGATAACCCCCTACAACGTCACAAACTTTACCTCTTTATAATATTAGTATAGGTTAAAAGTCGTTTAGTAACTTTTTAGCATAGAAAACATGTCTTTGTTTTATGTTATTGCTTATATATTTACTTATGTACATTTACATAATGTACTAAGCCAGATAGTAGTCCGGTGAAGATGTAAAAGCCTGTCGAACCAATCGCGTAGCCAGTTTGAAAAAATCCAATATAGCAAGTAACATATGGGAGGACGGGCTTTTAATCGCGGTAGCGAAAACTCCCCTACTCAGCTGCTTGGGCATAGGTTTTCGATTAGACGGTCATATATGATCAAATAGCTATTACAAAATACATCCTGCCACAATGCGGTGGCTTCATCATAATTTTACTTCATCAAAAACTTGAGCTCGTTGTAGGAATCCAAACCTTTGATTGAATCAGTTAACTGAGGAAAATTACGAATGGTTAGAAAAAGAAGGAAACGGAAAAGAAGTCGCTTAGGACTACTATAAAGCATAGTTGCCAGTAGCAGATGAGAAAGATAAAGAGCTAAGTGAAAAAGTTTAGGAAGCTGGAAGAAGAGAATATTGTATAATTATTTTGCAAGATCTACGTAGAATTCAAGCCTCAACAATGTCTCTGCCTTCCCTAAGACAGAGGTGGTCCGACGAGGGATGGAAATCGCTCATCCCACAAAAAAAAAAATCAGTTAACTGAAACGGTTAACTAAGCTATCACAGCTTTATATAATTTTTCACATAAAAGTCCCATACTCCGGATACATGTAACCATGGAATCGCTGTATGTGTCGCAGTAAAACAACTAAATGAAACCACTAATGTCACCGGTGTTCATGTAGTTTGCCAAAACAATACAATCTGACCGGAATTAAAGTTTAGCACGCAAGCTTGGTTCGCCCCGTGCCGTGGTGACTGTGACGCGACCCCTTACGCTATCCATAAGTTAAATCCAGATAAAGATATTTTCACTTCCCACGACTATACGAGATTTCTTACAGTATTTTTGAAAAACATTTTAAAACTTATATTTCGGCACAACTTTCTTCATTTTTCTTGCCTAAATTATTCTCTTTTGATCATGACATTATGTGAAGCTAAAATGTGCTGATGGATAGATTAACTGAGAATACAGACACTAAAAACATATTAAAAGTCATCTAAGCCAGTGTTTCTTAACGTGGGGTCCAGATCCCACAGGGGTGCAATTTGATAGTTAAGAGGGGCAATTTAAAAATGGACTCAACACGACTTTAACCCTTTCGCTTTTGGGTTATTTAAAGGGATGAATTCGGAGACAAATTTAAGAAAAAAGACAGATTCTTAAAAAATGCTGTAAATGATTATTAGCTATAATTTCGTTTGACATTACCAAAATACCAACTGAGTAACTAGAGTCGTGAAGTCAACTAAGTTTTTAATTATATGTTTTGATATTTTACTTACGATGTTTTGATAACAATTTCATAGTGGTTTCTTCCTAAAACTTATCATTTATATTTCTTAAGGGAACAAAACAATTTTTAAAAGTTAAAAGTTATGTATGGGTGGGAGGCATAAAAATTTTAGAAATGTTAAGGTGGGGCATAACCTAAAAAGTTTGGGAAACATACTAGGCAATCCAGAACTATTGGAACTATTTATCATTAATGTATCTTCATTAAATAAATAAAATCGTTTGTAGGTTCAAATCCTCTATTAAGCCTGAAATTTAATGTGTCTTGTGCCTGAGCGAAAATGTAAATTGTAGCACAGAGAGATATTTAAAGCCCGCTTAGCTAATTTTTACTTTTAACGCCACAATTTGCTCCTGCGTTTGTACTTGAAAGCTGGGTCTCTCTAAATTGAGCTCTTGTTGAGCTCTAAAATGTAAAAATAAATAATTTAAAAAATATCAAATTTGGACCAATTTTAAGCCAGTTGTGCCCAAAAAAACTAAAATAGGCACTGCTCAACTGGTTAGTTGCAAGAAATATTTTTTACAGGATACTCATTACTCGATTCTCATTCTAAATCAATAAAAAATAGGTGCTTATTATTTGACCTATTTATCTCGAGAAATGCAAAACTGGTATACATTTAATATCGGGTGATTTACAAAAAACGAACTGGTGTAATAAATACGTAAAAGAATGAAAAGCGTCCTGCCGCTCAGTCCGTCCTGCGTCCCGCACTTCGACACGCGTCCCACACAACTATCAGTTTGAATTATTAACCAATAATTAACCTTGAAAAGCGCCCCTTTAAAATCGTTCATTGAATCTAGGCATGATTTGTTTACGTTTAAAAGTATGGGAACGTGTAAAAGTTTTAACACACTTGAGCTAAGGTTCTCTTAGTTGTTTATTAGTATTTGCTTTGAGATTACTATTTTATATGTTAAATGTGACCTTGAACTACTACATGATTGAAGAGTGTTAATTTTTAAACATTTATCTAGTATATAAACATAAAACCAACTATGTTGGGCAGATAAAATAAAACATAGGATTTAAAATATGTAAG
Organism: Antheraea mylitta; assembly: GCA_014332785.1. Taxonomy (NCBI): domain Eukaryota; kingdom Metazoa; phylum Arthropoda; class Insecta; order Lepidoptera; family Saturniidae; genus Antheraea; species Antheraea mylitta. The sequence goes on along the minus strand of JACEII010000017.1, from coordinate 5,191,633 downwards.
TAAGAGCTTTATTTGCTCTGTAAACAATGTAACACTTTCGTTTTTATAAGGTAACTGGTAAATATATTATATTATCTAAACAATTTGATACACAGTATCGGATTTCCTAGATATATTGGATTATCCTGACACAGAACATTAATCGAGGATAATCTAATACCTCAGGAAACCTAAACCACAAGCCCTAAACTTAGACACAATCAATCTATCAAATAAATTATTTACCTATGATCTATTCCAATTTTAGTTTTGAATACCTATATAATACCTACCTTTAGTCTAGAACACAATATGATTGTTCGACGCACCGTTTTTAAATTTAATTGGAATTAATGTTTGTCTATTATTTATTTATCTGTTGTAAATACCATTTCAATTATTATTTCGATAGTAAGTTTCAAATTTTGATACGAGTTTTATTTTCTATGTATTGTTATGGTACATCTACCACCTACGAGGACTGTTCTGGATTCAAATTTCGAAATCATTCAAATGAGCCGGAGTTTCCGGCAAAAACATCGTAATAGCACCATAGCATGATGATAGGGTTTCTTTTAAGTCTGCTTGGGTAGCTATCATCCTCCAGTTAAAGAACTGCCGCCATGCATTCGTATGTTCCAGCTACGGTACTTGAGAGCCAGTAGCCTTTAGTTTTAACTTGTTTACTAATTTAAATGTCATTTAACATCGGATAAGATTATGGTTAAAAGCTAAAAAAAACTATTAAATGAATGTATTTCTTAGCCGAAAATCATCACTACATTTGCTTAAAATGAGACACAAACCTTATATTTCATAAATAATTGTAATTACGTAATCCTATAATGCCAACGTAATCATCATAAAACCATAATTATTACATTTAAAACAGCATTTGTCGTCAAAGACGCGTGCTTTGGTATGTGTTGTAATGGGTACATACGTATTATATGTGCATATATTCAATGCATAGGGAGACACAAACGAAGAGATCACGCACCTGCTTGACGCAAAGCTTGCATCATTTATATTGAACGGACCCTATTACTATTACTTATTAAAAGTAATATTCTCGGTGAGATATATCGAACAATAAAATTTCGAAAAATAGATACGAATTTGTTTAGCAATTAAAGACATTAGATAGTTTTTGATATATATTAAATTTATATTTAAATATATATTTAAATTTATTACATTACATTTAAATTATTACATTACATAGATACATTTTTTAGTATAATTTTGCAATGAAAATAAGCAGGTATACTTACGATTTTATCTGTCAAACAGAACAACAATTTTTACAGATCATATTTTACAAGTCGTATAAATCTCTATATTTGTATTTAGAAGAAATAAAAACATTTATTCATACCTATTACTTTAGACACAAACGTATTTTATATATGAAATTAGTAGCACTATCTCTTACTTGCGGTTTCGCTAGTGTTAATGTATATTCAACTCCGGTGAAGCTGTAAAGGCCTTGCAAGGCCAATAGCGTAGTCAGTTCGAAAAAAAAAGAAAAGTATATTCAATCTGTGTCACGAGAACAATATATTTTTCTATATGAAATGTTGGGTAGAAATGTAACACTCCTGGCAACGTACATGGAAAATTTGACGATGATCGATTGACTAATTAAGGCGTAAACATGCAAACGTGCTATCATATTTATAATATTAGTAAGGATGAGTACAAAAAGTACCCATTCTCTTTATGAGAGAGCTGATTACTAAAGCATTTGATCGCTGGTTCGAGTTCCGTGAATTATTTGTCCCATCCGTTATTCTTCCCGTGACAAATATGATCCGCCTATTTTCCGTTACTGTTACAAGCAGAGAACTATCCGTTTTCACCTAATAATTCAAGCTTTCATGTTTCACAGCGAACTGGCGCTTTGTTATGAAAGGTTAAACATTCGTATCCTACATGTATCTACGAATTCATAATTATATGACTTTATTTCTAGAATATCTGTTTATGAAATTTCAAGCTTTTTTAATAATAATATACTGTGTAAAGAAATGTTAATGGGTTAAGTTGCATTTCCTAACAGGGTTAGCTCGTTTTTCTACTTTTTACATTAACTCGCTTTGTTGTATGTGTATTTGGGTTGACTGACATTTTTAACTAATTTCATAATGAGTTAGAGTCTTGCAATATAACAATGATGCTAAAAAAGTTATGAACAAAAAGATAAATTTTGTATTTGTAATATGATCACAGAAAAATAAACCGCAATTTACTGAAAATGTGTTGTGGAGTTTCAGATGCCCACAAGATTTAAAAGAAGATCTAAGATATAAAACAAATAGAATGATAGACGTCTACCACTGGGCGCGCATCACGAAAAATTGTTTTTTTTTTTTTTTTTTCTTTTCACACACTTAGTCGTTACTAAAAACATTATCACGATTTTATCTTTTAGTACAAAGCTGTTAAAGGTTAATTAATGAAACTACGATTTTTATGAGCACTACGTATTCAACGATGTGTGATTTCATGTCGCGGAAAAGTGGGGCAAGCGATGTGTTGAGCATGGGCAGGAGAGGGACAGTAAATTGATAACATTGTATACGAAGGAATTTAGTAAGTAAAGTAAACGCATCAAAGAAGAATATAAGTAAGCACTTCAAAAATAATAACAGTTTCACTAACAAGATGTATACTCCTTATAAATTTGGTGTATAGTTAATATCTATTATTGAATTTTACCTTACGGAGTTTTATCGGTGAATTCAGCTGTTGTTATAAGTTGTTACGAAATTTTGACATACTTCAATTGTTATGTAATGAGTTACATTAATACAATGAAAGTCGAAACCAGTAGAATAAGTCCCAGGAAATGGACGCTAGATATTCGCGAGCATTCCTCACTAATTGCTCGCTGCCGTTCAATATGCGTCGGCACGCAAAACGAGACAAATTAATAAAAGTATGAATATTGATATGAAGGTGTTCCCTGGTTTTAATTCAGTTGTCGAATGCTTTGTGAATTCAACCCCGTAACTTCTATTGAAATATGGAAGTAAATATACAATTACGTATATCTAATATATTTATCAAACTTAGTTGAAAATACTGTCAAATAAAGTTAAAACTGCTTATCTAATTTTACTTTTAATAGGTCGTCTTTTTTATGTTTTGAATGTGTTGTTAGAAAAACAAATAAATGTATGTTCCATTAATGAATCACAATTTCATCTGGACGATATCAGAGGCTTTACAAAGCAATATAAAAGTATTTATTTTAATTGGGCTTTAGAAAATGTTATAAATGTGCTTTAAAATTGAAAAAACAAAGAGATCGAAATCAAAACAGGATTTACACATTGCCACATAGCTTGCATTTAGATTTAATCCATAATCTTGTGTTATTTGGCTCTATATTGTGTAATGTTGGTGGTGCTTTACGTAATATAGTTTGGTTATTGTGCACAAGTGAAGTGGATCGGAAATAATACCACGGAGCATGGATTCTGAGTTGACAGAAAAACTCCTAGGAAAGTTCTAACAAGACGGCCACCACCTTGTTAGTTCATTGAAATTATATCAAGAAACTTGTAATATCGTTACTCACTTGACTATGGCAGTAATAGTCTACTAGAAGACTGGTTGCCCAAAATAAAATAGAAGAAGATTCAATGTTTTGTTGTGGTAAATTTTATTTAATATTCTGTTGTGTTTTTCGACATTCATTAAATTTTAAAATAACATTGTGTTGTGTTAATATGTGTAAATTTTAAGATAGGTCAACATTAAAGGTGGTACTCGTATCAGCATGAATGGGTCGGCTCGTCCGGGGTAGCACCGTTTCGTTCGGTCAGTGAGAGCGCCGGAGACCCAACTACCCTTCCGCTTCCTCTCCCCCCTCACCCTCAACACAGGCTGGCAACGCACTTGCGACTCCTCTGGTGCTGCAAATGTTTATGGTGGTGATCACTTAAAATCAGGTGACCCATCTGTTCATTTACCACGTATGATATAAAAAAAAGATAAACTTTTCTGGTATCATCAGACCTAGCAGTATAACATGTTTTTTATTTATTTATTGAACTAAATACTTCTATAGGCATGTCGAACGGTATTTTTCTGGCGGAGATTAACTTACAATTTCGTGTGATGACAGACTATAGTAAGCGTGACCGAGCATATTGCGTTGTGCGTTTTGCGTTATACTAGCGACGTGTAGTATAGGGGGGCCTGTGTACGTCTAGTATTGCTATGATGATTGATTTAATGATGATTGAAACATATATTACATCAATTTTTGTTACAAGTTCAAAAACAACAATACCAATAGCGTTAATTTTATGAGTGGTTCCTATTTTAGTAGACGCACTTTAAACTTTACTTATCTATGTTTTTGTGTTACATCTTCTCTGCTTTCACACGATATCTGGTATGTATTTTCAGGCTTATGATGGTCAATGTGCAGTCAAGACAGTAATGGAGCTTTTTCGTAAATTTTTGAAATATTTTGTAACATTTTTATTTTTTCAATATTTATATTTTATTATTATTTGTGTAGATATTATAAGTACTATTTGGGTGTAAAAAACCGACTACACGTCCGTACATTACTTGGGCCGCTCATTGAAAATCAGCGCTGCAGTACCACCCAGTTGTACAGCAGCATGTGGCTGAATGGGGTTGTCATTGTTGGATTTTATTAAGCAATGTATATGTTACCTTTATCTAACTTGTTGTATGCAATTATTTCCAACAATAAAGAATTTTTCTTTCTTTCTTTTATTTTGAGTTATTACTTCTTTCGGCAGTCCCTATGACTGCCTTAACTTTTTTTCATTGACAATCTATCTTCCAGATTATTACTGCCATTGATGAGTAGTTAATAATTATATTACAGGTGTATAATTTTATTATTTTAACAAGATGGTGGCCTATTTGTTAGAACTTTCCGTGGAGTTCTTGCGGCATCTCAGAATTTATGCTCCGTGATATTATTTCCATGCAATTCATTTACGCATAACCGAACTATATTACGTAAAATGCCACCAATATCACAAATATAGAGTCAAGTAACACAATATTATGAATTAAATATAAAAACAACAACATTGCACACTAAGATCCCGCCAAAAACTACCCTAATACAATTTTTAAGAATTTCTAATACTACTAATAGTATTCGTCCAACAGGAAAGGCGAAGAAATTAATCCATACTGCCAATTCTGTAGTTGTCAATATACGTAGTTCTTATGTATTCTTTAGCCGGTTTTCCTCTATGTGCATGTTAATTGTAAAGGCCTAAGCGCCAAATCTTCTATATTTCGTACATTTTTTATCTTCTTAATCTTCGAGTAATGATAAAACAAAATTGTTCAAATACCTCCAAGCTTGGAGTTGATAAAGTCAAAGATAGGTTTAAAATCAATTAGCACAGAGATCGATATTCAAATAAAGCGTCGAGCGATTATTTTAATGTTCCAACAAGATGGTGGCTCCCTTGTTAGAACTTTCGGGGAATTTTATTGGTATCCCAAAACTCATGGTTCGTGGTATTATTTTTCATTCACTTCACTTATGCACAACAAACGAACACATACACTACATAAAATACCACCAATTTAACACAATATAGATTCAAGTAACACAAGATTATGAGTAAAATATAAAATCCACTACATGATAGACTAAAATCCCGCCAAAAACCCCGAATTTCTAATACTATCAAGCGTTACGTTTTCTCTCTTGTCAATTTTAGTGCCTCCCCATTTCCGCTTGGGGCGTTACTAGTATATGAAATGAAGCGTGACGTTCGGTCGTGTTCGAAAACTAAATTCGTACTAAATAAACACGAGGGTCTAGTGTGAAAAAGTGCCAAAAGCAATTTCTAAAAGACATAACGCTGGCAGTTCAAAAGGTAATCTCGCATCAGTCAGTTGAGTCACGTCGTTGAACACTTATCGCGGGTTTCTCTCGTAAAATAAAATGAATTGCGGTGGAGGCATGCGATCTGACGACTCCGGGTCACCAAAACCTTCCGCAGATATGCTATCTTTTGTTATTTATTATTTACATTACAGTTTTTGAAATATTTAAACTAATAAATTAAATGGTATATGTGTACATATATATTATTAGATATCAAAAGTGGATAAATATAAAACAAAAAAAAAACACAAAAATCTCAACACGAAATCTCACATCAACAATTAAACAACTCAAATAACACAGTTAGTCGTAAAAACCCAGAGAAATAGAGATAACAGTGTAAATTGGAAAGAACTCACGCATTACAACTTTCCAGAAAGACGATCGAGCAAGAATGTCCCCGATGACTTTTTTCCTCGAACTGACTATGCTATTGACCTGGCAAGATCTTAACAGCTTCACCGGAATAGTCCGCAATGACTTGATCGCCTTGCCTTTACAGCATTTAGTCAAGTTACGACAGGCCGATAACTTTCGACCAATGGCGTATCAGGTCATTAGTAACACCCCCGATGTAGTCAATAGTAGTACGGAAGGTGCTAACAATATATATACACACCTTAGTATTGAGTTAAGTATAAGTTGAGGTGTAATAGGTTAGCAAAGTATGAACATACTAAAAAAAAAATAATTAAAGTCATGTAATTACAAAAGTCTTGAGTATAAAATTGGATATGTAACGAAGTAAAAGAAGACCGTAAAAAGTTATGGATGGGTTGTGTGAAAAATGATTATAAAGGGTGTGAATACTGAGATGACATCTGACAGGGGAGAGTAGAAAAAGAAAACATGTTGTGTCGACACTACTTATGTGGGATAAGGGTAAAAAGAAGAAGAAGATATAATTTTATATTCTTTGATACTGAATAATACCTCTCTAAATTGAAAACATGTTTGTAAATCCATTCAACAGATGTTCAAGTACAAGCATCCTCACGGAGAATAGACAAAGAGAAAGATTGCAGAAATAATCATGTATAATTTATTTTATTTTATACTAGCTGTGTTACATGACCTTAACCATGTAATATTTCACGTTCACTTATAAGAGTATAAGAGTGTATATATAAGAGTAATCTATATTTTGTTGAGAAATAGACTATCAAACATAAATTTTTTTTTTTACTAATATTAGCGTATATAAAGACATTTCAGCTTTAGAGGTCTTTGAATAGAAACAAAGGAAAGAATTACCCATGTGCGTGATTCTACACGTCTTTATTATGTAGTCCAGTGAAGCTGTTAAGACCTTGCTAGATCAATAGCGTAGTCAGTTCGAGAAAAAAAAAATGTCTTTCTTATTATTTGTTTTAATCACTGTTTGTTAAATTAAATATTGCTATAATATATTGTTGAAATATATCCAAATGAATATTGTGTAAACATTCTCCATCTCCCAATAAATTACACGTATTAATTTTCATGTTGCTCGGTCAAAAGAGAGTTTATGAATATCAAATACTCACTCGCACTCACATTCATTACTGAGAAACAAATATTGGACATACGATAACTTATCAGACAATAATGAAAATATAATAATCGTTTTTTGTTTAATTTCAGTTTTCAGTATTCAGAATTTATAAAAGTAATATTTTCATTCCATTTTGTTTTTCGCACCATTAATAGATTACAATAATGTTTTGGCAATTTAGTTTCTATTCACAATGGAATATAATATGTATTGTTTACTCGCGTCAATAAATAACAAATAAATGTCAAGATAGATTTAACACACGGTCGTTTAATTTCGTTCAAAATAATGTTTTGTATTTCACGCAGATATAATTCATTACACAAAAATCTGTCTTATACGAAGATGGAAAGTACGATTTCTCGGGTCAATGGTGTGACTTATTATCACTATCCAATAACATACTGCCGTAGTATAGCGATGAGTTTAGTTCCCGCACACTCACCGCGATCTCCTCGGCAGCAGGTCAAGCTTAAGTTCAAGCCCTCAAGCACGCTGTTACCCCGATACAGGATACTAAAATTGTTAACTCACGAGCTCACACACAAAACATAACACCCCCACATACGTGCACAGTCACAGGTACACTTATGGTGAAGTAAAAATCGTGAGTCGAAGCATATAAAAAATAAAGGAGAAATTTATTTTACAAATACTCAACTGAAAAACTTATTCGTTTATTTAATTACTCAAAAAAAGTGTTTTTGTAGCCGAGTGTTTTATTTTTCTTTTTGCGAATAATTCTACTTGCTGGAGATAATACAATTTCTAAAGATATCGGGTTCCCTGGATCTCAGCACGATCTTTGAAGACGGTGATTTTTGATTTAGTACTCCCCGGGGGTTGCGGATAACGCGAATCCCGACTAACTTATAACTAAGCTATATCATATTTTATAACATTTTTTCCATTAGAGCTCTAAGTAAAATCTGAGCTTTAAATTTATTGTTAATTTTTTATAGGTTAACCGTCCGTATGGTATAGATAATTCTTCATGAACTTTTAGTTTTCAATATATTTTTTATCGATTTACGATGAAATGTCGGCATGATAGGGACACCACTGTGTACTAATGCCCGATTTCTGAAGTATTTTAATTGTAATTGACCTGTTCTATAGCGTTATTGGTTCTATAAATTATCAAATTCTTTTAAGGGACAGTGTAATGTTTAATAGGCTTTAACCTGCCTCAACAAATAAGTTATAAAACGCAAAAGAATTTTTTAAATAATTATTCAGTTTTTATACGCAATTTTTTTTTTATATTATAGAGGGAAACGAACAGGTGGGTCACCTGATGTTAAATAATCGCCACCGTTCATAGACACTTGCAAAACCAGGAAAGTCGTAAGTGCATTGCCAGCCTGTGTTGGAAGAGTGGGAAGGTGAGAAGAGGTTGGTCTCCGGCGCTCTCACTGACCGAACGAAACGCAACAATGCAAGCACTGTTACTCGACGTCGGTTTTCTCTACGGACTCCGGACGAGCCGACCCATTTATGCTGAAGCCAGCAATAGCTCCAGCGTGGCTCTACCACCTACCGATAGATATATATACAGATGTTTATTAACACTAGTGTTTATTGTATAACATAACATTACCCGATTAGGCCTCCCACGGCAGCGGCTCAAGCCTAGGTTCGATCCCTCGGTAGGGAGCCCTTGAGTGCGTTGCTTGCGCGATACGGTGACATACCAATACATCACTGCTACAACACTACACGATCACCCCCACACACGTACACGCCTACACGTTACACATTTTGGTGGAAGGGTTTACTTTTTTCCCTTATCGAACTGAAAAAGTCTCAATTTTTCGATAAAAATATATGGGGGAGTTGTCGAGGCGTATATGCTTGGTACACATATACGTTTCGACAGCTCAAACATATATAAATAGTTACCTAGGTTTTCTAAGATAGGTCGCGTTGAGTGCGTTGCTTGCGCGATACGGTGACACACAAATATACATTACTGCTACAACACTACAATTTCACCACCACACACGTGCACGCCTACACGCTTACACATGAAAGTGGAAGGGTTTACTTTTTTCCCTTATCGAACTGAAAAACTTAAATTTCCGATAATAAATATATGGAGGAGTTGTTGAGGCGTGTATGCTTGGTACACATATACGTTTCAACAACTCCTACATATATGAATAGTTAGTTAGGTTAGCTAAGATAGGTCGCAATTTTGCATGCAACAGGCAACAGCCAAGCCGAGGTGTGCCGTGCACCTTTGAGCTGGTTGCCAAAATAAAATCGGCTGAGTGCCTTAAGGGCTCGCCTTAGTAGTTCGGTGAAACTGTTAAGACCTTGCTAGATCAATAGTGTAGTCATTTCGAAAAAAAAAACAAGAAATTAATTACATAATACAGTTAAAGTTCAAACTTCCGTCGTTAAGAATAGTGTAATAGAGGAGCGGACATATAAACTTCCATCCCCTCATAATGTGGATCTAGACGAGCTAAAAACCCGTCGGGAAATGGATGAATTAAATGTATACCCGCCCGCGAGTTCGTAAAGCTTGGACTTTTATATTGAGGCCTCTGGTATGGATACGGGCGTGAGCGGAGCGTGTAATATATAATACTATTGGGCTTGGCTCGGATTTTCTCATCTTGATGATAAAAAAAATTGAGCCGTCACGGGACGCACGGCAGATGTGAAACATCGAAATTGTTCGAATCGAACGAATCTCAAATTACAATAGTGTTCTATAGAGGCATGCGAGCTCGGTGCGGCTAAAGAGATTACGCTCAGTCGTTTGCGCATGGCATCGTCGCATCGGCGCCACGGCAACAATCAGGTTTACCCGCGCCTATAGATGTTTCATATCAAAAAGTGTGTGTGTACTTATGTACACGCGTTAGAAATTATATTTCTTTGGCGTAATAAAATAAAAAGCTTTTAAAATTAAAACTATTTATCTTTTTTTTCTACCTATTTTATCTTCTTTTTATTTTTTTTTATACAAAAATTATTATCTTTCGCCTTATTCTACGTTTGTAGAAAAAACAACACTAATAATAGAAAAAAGGTATATAAAAGAAATACAAAGAAATACAAACAACAAATACAAAGAAACAAAATTTTGTCTATAACTAAATTCAGGGTGTCTGTTTTTCGTGACGATGTGCGCGCGCATCATACTAGCTTCAGGGTGTCCGTTTTTCGTGACGGTGTGCGCGCGCATTGTAAAATTTACACTCATCATTTTTCTCTGACGCGCCAAAAGAAGTATAATTTCAAAAAGCTTGTTATTCGCCACCACAACGCCGCCTACCGGGTCTAATCTAAACCATTCTCGAATCCACTGGAACACGCACACAAAATTTCATCAAAATCGGTCCAGCCGTTTAGGAGGAGTTCAGTGACATACACACGTACAGAAGAAATTTATATATAAAGGTATATTTGCTCGTATTAATGTACATTTGTCTTAATCCTTGGGAACAGGACTTTTGTGGATGAAAGTGTATGTATTTTTCTATCACTTCATAATGCGTTTGCCATGCGTAAGGAGTAGGGTGGCGCGAGAAGGGGAGCAGTTGGGAGTGGAATGGTTCGGGCGGGGGGGAAGGTTTGGGTGAGGGAGGGGAGGGGAGGTGGTTTTTCGGCACTCTCACTGACCGAACGAAACGCAAAAATGCAAGCACTGTTACTTCACGTCGGTTTTATGTAGGTCGGGTGGTAGTACCCCGGCGAGACGATCCATTCATCCTGAAACCAGTAATAGCTTCAGCGTGGCTCTACCACCTATACAATGTTATAAGTACCCTAATTCATTTCTTTAGAAAATACATCAAATCCTTCGTATCTCGTGGCCCCAATATACAGCCGTCATTATGTTTACGCACAATTTAAAAGGGAGCACCAGTAATGAATATTGCCGTCGAGATAAATGGATTCCGTGCCAATAGAACAAACTCACTCGTTACGACACGCTTATGTACACGGAAACCGTATTTGTAATTATAAACCGAAATTCTCATTAATTTGTTTGGATGACATATTATGCTTGAAGGGAATATTTGGTTAGGTTAAACCCAATACATTTGGTGGTAATTATATATGACACAAGGGAAACAATGTCGTTCAAAAAAGACGTGGTGGTTTGACCGGTGGAATAATATTTCAATGTCCATAGGTTCGAACCTCGGCATGTACCAACGAATTTTTCAGAATTTGCGTACATTTACTAATTTAAATTGGTAACACTATCGACTGACGGGAAGAGAGAAGAGGCCTATGGTCCTACAGTGGGTCTCTTACAGGCTAATGATGATGCTGAAAAAACAGGGCACTAATGAGTATTTTATAGCATAAGAAAAAAAATAAGAAAAAGTTGCCTTTCTGATCACCTATTAGCTTTTGTTTTCAAACAAGAAAATGTTAACAAAAAATAAAACAGACTTAAAAACATATAATCTTAAAATGCATCAGAAACTTTTTGAACATAGTCAGACAGCTTATATATAGTTTAAGATTCTCATAAACTAAATAATATCTACACTGTTTCCAGCTAATTCTTAGAACTCCAAGGTCCAATGCTACATAGAATTCGCTTGAAAATATTCCCATTCTAATAAAAAAAATGAATTTTCTAAATCTTCATATAATAAGTCTTTACCTATGAAATTGCCGACCTGCAGTACTGGCCGTTTCAAATCAAAATAATTTTTATTTGGCTAAGAAGTCTAATTTTAAATTTATTTTATTTTAAAAACATGGAATTCTTTTTCCAAAAGTAGTCATTTGTTTATTGATTAGTGTTAAATATTCATGGCATTTCAGTCTTTTTTGTCATCATGGATACGTCAAAAATTCGAGTAATTATGGGATATGAGTACCGTTGTGGCAGCAATGCGGCACAAGCGACATGCAACGTCAACGACGTTTACGGAGCTAACACTACAAACCAACGTACTACCTGTTATTGGTTTGCTAGTTTCCGTTCTGGGAATTTCGACCTGAAAAATGAACCTTGCGGTCGTCCGAAGACTTTGGTCGACAATGACGACTTAAAGGCAATTCTGGAAGCTGATGATACACAATCTACGGCTCAATTAGTAGCAGTTTTCGACGTAAGCGTCAAAACAATATTGGTTCATTTGCGTCAAATTGGTAAAAAAAAACAGGTAAAAAAACTTGACAAATGGATGCCCCATGAATTCAATGATCGCCAGCGCGAAGTACGCGTCGAGACGTGCACTGCTCAACAGACATACAAATGAAGGAATTTTGAACCGTGTTCTTACCTGCGATGAAAAATGGATTCTGTTTGATAACCGCAAGTGCTCAGCAAGTTGGTTGGATCCTGGTTCAGCACCTAAACAATGCCCTAAACGAAAACTTACCCCTAGAAAAGTGATGGTCACTGTTTGGTGGTCTAGCGCCGGTGTGATTCATCACAGCTTCTTACCAAACGGGGTGAGCATTACTGCAGATGTGTACTGTGAAGAACTGAACACAATGATGGAGAAGCTGGCACATCTCCAACCGGCATTGGTCAATCGCTCGTCTCCGCTGCTCCTGCTCGACAACACGCGACCTCATACTCCACAGCAGACGGTCTCTAAGCTGCAAGAACTGGGGTTGGAAGTTCTCCGTCATCCGCCTTACTCACCAGACCTAAAGCCTACAGACTACTACTTTTTTCAGAATTTGGATAACTCCTTTGCGGGAAAAAAATTCAATACCCGAGAGGCAGTACAAAATGCCTTTGAAGAATTTGTTGCCTCTCGTCCAGCTGATTTTTTTTTTGCGTTGGCAAAGATGCATTGATTGCATGGGTGATTACTTCGATTAATACAAATAAAAAATACATGAAAAAAATCGATTATTTTTTTTTCATACAAAACGGCCATTTCATAGGTAAGAAGACCTAATATATAATTCTTATACCATGTGTGCATATGACTAAACAGCTGGACACATTGTGATGAAATTTTTTGTGTGTGTTCAGGTGGATTCAAGAATGTTTTTATTCATAATTGAATCCCATAGGTGGCACTGCCTTAGATTTTTTGGATGTTTTTACTATCAACCTGGACAACCTTCGCCGACCCCACTAATAAGTTTATAAATGGACGTTCTAATAATCATTACACGGAGAACCTCCTTTTTTTCAAAAAATGAGTTACGTCTAACGTTTTGTCTGTCTTTTTGTTTCTTCCGGTTAAGCTCCGAAATGGTTGGAGCGATTTTGATAAGACTTTCACTGGAATATAGCTGGGTAACGTGTACCTCGGCTACGTTTATTTTAGAAAAAAGTATCCAGATGTTGTTGTTAGAACTTTCTAGGGAGTATTTGTGGCATCTTACAAATTCACTTCACTTGTACACAATAACCGGACCATATTGCGTAAAATGCCACCAACATTAGAAAATATAGAGTCATACGAAATAGTGAATAAAATGTAAAACTCACTAAGATCACGTCAATAACTCTACTACTTTGCTTTAACTTACACTACATAAAACTTTTTTTTGCTAAATTTCACTATTGATTTAATATTTACATATCAACTTCAAAACGAAACTGGTAAGTTGAATAATCTCATAATCGCAATTTTTCAGTCGATAATATCTCATTATCTATTGTTCACACTTACTAATTTGTATAGCAGAAGTAGATAATTAAAACTCATTCGGAAAGCTTTATTATAGAGCGAGAAAATCGATCAATACATGTTCATTATTAATTAAAAATGGAGGTTCGTTAGCGCCGTGGAGAGTTGTTTTAACAGGGGCCCAGAGCAGTACCTATTTAATTAGAGACCACTGGTACAGCGTCTTGTGAACCAAAGAACGCAATGTTTCAAATAAGAATGGCAACTCTCGATCGTGTATATAATTTAAAAGAGTTCTCTTTAATTATTTGTTCTACCTGTAGGAACATTATATAGAAATACGGAGTAGAATTTATCTCCTTTCAGCTTCAATGTGAGTTAGATGCTTCTTAAAATTCTTTATTCAATTTAGGCTCTGAAAAGGCGCTTACAAACGCCAAACTACGAACGGTTCAGAAAACATCACAGTCGTCCAGGAGAACTGTCAAGAATCTCGAATTGGTATCATCCTACGACATATATTTTCACAAACATAGTCACATTTAGTATTGAAATGCATAGGGAGAGACGCAATTTCCAGATCATTCACATAACTTTAAGTCCTTATGTTTTAAATCTACATTTACTCTGGAATCAGCGTTATTAAATGTTGTTATATCCATTAAAGTGGCCTTTTTCGAATTACTTTGCCGGTTCAAGGATTGTCATGTGTATTCATATGTCCATGGCTTTACCAACATTTATGTACGCTTGATATATTCATCGGGAAGAGTTTTTTTTCTTGAGAAAAAGTACCCTATGTACCCTGTTTTGTACCCCTGATAATAATATGTATGTAACATTTTATAATAATAGGTTGAGTAGTTATGGTATGAAAGTATAACATACAAACTGAAAATTCATTATTCATTAGAACCAATACTTATTTACTTATTTACAAGGCACACATTACAGACAACTGTGTTAACAATTATAATGTATGGTTTATTTTTTGTTTGCTATATAATCCTATATTATATACAAGCACATCTACGCTTAATAAATACAATCATACAATCCTATACGAGTATGCTAACTTAATTATATTATATTACGAAGAGACTAATTTTTTATAATTTTTATTAATTTATTGGGTAACAAAAATATCCTCTAATAAAAGAAAGAGACCTTATCTAGGTTTACATTATTAGAAAACGTAACTAGACTTATTATTACGTTACAATAATGAAGACAGTAAAAATTAAATGACTATTTATGTATGTATGTACATATGTATGGATATTCTTATTAATCTTCAATATATTTGTATATATATACATTGTACTTTTTTTATTTTTATTATTAAAACAAAGACTACACATGGATAAACTAAAACTTAAAATAATTCTTTTATAAATAAACAAAAACCGCAAGTACTTTATCTACCGTTTGTAAGTTCTTAATAAAATATATACAAAAGCTTATTGGCCTTAATTTATTGGTAATTTGTTTTTAACTTTTCTACAATTTGTGCACAGAATTTTACAAAACCTTCTCTAGTGTTCTTGCTACTTATTAAATTTTTGAGTTCATTTTTGCATACTGTGATTCCAAGTTCCACGTCTAATTCAATTCTATTTTTTAAAAATATAGGACATTCTATTAGAACGTGAAGGACATTTTGTTTTGTAATGTTATCACATATGCATTCAGGGTCATCTTTAACTTTAAATTTATAAAGATAGTCTGCAAAAGCACCGTGTCCTGTTAGCATCTGAACTAAGGAGGGGGAAAAGTTAGTATATTTGATAACTCGGAAAGCGTGGAATACGTTAGGAAAAAATAGTTTAGTCGTTTCAGCCGTATTTTCCGAGATAATACGTTAATTCCATTCCAATGAGGTGGTGATTCTAATACACTTCTTTAGAAATGATATGGGACATACACCATAGTCTGGTTCTGTTTTGGTAGAGAGTGCAGGTTGTTTGGCCAAAAAATCTATTCTTTCGTTTCCCGTGATATCCAGATGTGCTTTGACCCAATAAAGTTTAACTTCTCTTCTAAGATTTCGTAGCTCTAATAATTTTATTCTAGCCGCGCATGCCAAAGGGTGCAAAATTTGATAGTTTTTTATCGTCTCTAAGGCTGATCTGGAGTCACAAAGTATTTTGACAGTTTTAAATTGAACTGCCATATCAATTGCTTTATGTAAAGTATATAATTCAGCATGAAATACTGTACAAAATGGTGCTAATTTGTATTTCCTATATTGAACTTCAATACCATCTTTAAAAAAGTAAAGCGCCGTACCTATTTTATTGTCAATTTTACTAGCATCTGTGTAAATTGTTAGACCAGGATTAATTTGGGCATCTATTATTTTTTTTGTCATTAGAGTCAATGACGAAAAGACTATGTGTTTATGAACTACATAACGAAATTTCCTCAGACTAATATGAAATATGTCTATATACTTAACACTAAGTGCATCGATTGGTGTAGTGTAGAATACAGTATGATGGTAACTCGAAATTCTTAAATAGTATATTACGATAAAAAACGTTATTAATTGGGATAGATTGAATAATATTATGATTACGTGAATTCTGAAAACGAAAATGAGGATTTGATTGTCTTGTCTCATAATTCTTACAATTAATTACTTCTTAATTGAATATTATGTAGTTTAAGAGAATTCTGTTCATTTTAATGTGCGAAACTCAGGAAATATAAGAAAGCTCTGAAATATACATTTTGCGATTTGTATTTTATTCGAAAGGTTAAAGGCTACCTAAAGTTACGCCAGAATGTTTAGTTACGGGATAATTCACATACAACGTGTAGGCCAGAAAGAACTCCAAGAGTGATTAAAGTGACATTATTGAACGGCGCAAGTTACAGGGGCTAGGGGAGGGAACTATGGAGATAGTCGGACGCTATAAAAGTGATATCTATCTATCTAATACCTTTAAACGAGCAATTCTTGTATATTTTTATATTTGTATATATTCAGAATCTCGGAAACGGCGTTATCTATTTCCGTGAAACTTAGTATGTCGGTAGTTTCGAGGACGATAAAAGTATACTTTTTTAAACTTAGCTTTCAGGCAATGAAAAAACATAGCCAGAATATGAAGGTAAATTTCGCCATCGTTGTCAAAACAAAAATAGCTTAGGTGGAAAGTGGTTGCTTCGAAAATCCATGTAACCCCAGTTCGAATCCGATTGTATTTTCTGAGGCAAACCTAACAATTTATATAAAATAAATAAATAATTTTATTAATATAACAGAAATATCTTTTTGTAAAATATTTTTATATGAAAAAACGCTAATTTTGTGAGGCAAACCTAATAACAGTCTATTTTAATTTAAAAATGTTTTTTTAAGAACCGAGCTGGGCTCGGTCGCCTAGGTACTTACGTTTATTTAATTGTTTATCAAACGATCATACTCAGATGGTTGGGCTGGTTTTAGTAAACTTAAGCTGAAAGCTTAAAGCATCAAGATAGAAAGAGAAATGGAACAGTTATTTAACGGATCACGCTCAAATTAAAATTTCCTAATACACAAAAATAACATACCTCGAACTTTATTCTCTTCTTTACAATAATTATTTATTTGAAAGTTTAAGGTCTACTATATTAGTTCAATTTATAATGCTCGAAGTGATTAAAAGTTGATAAAGTTATACCGCGCATCGACCAATCACCATGCTGCGTTATCAGTTACCAGATGTTAATTCTCGATTCTAGATTGTATTCTAGATTGTTACAGAAGTTTCGTCAGTATCCGGAAATAATACGATCTTCTCGTACAGATTGTAACGGCACATATTTTATGATTATTTTTTATGATTTACGTCCAGTGAAGCGAGGCAAGTAATAGTTGATACTGAATAAGCTAAATTTATATTTACTGTACGGTTACGCACATCACGTATCGACTTACTTATTATGTGCGCATCAGCACAAATGAATTATATTTATTAAATAATTCGATTTTGAGTCGTGTTTAAGAACTCAATTAGGTTTCAGAACAACACCATTGTAATACATTAAAAAAACAAATGTGACCTCACCAACAATTTTATTCCCACAAACGGGCACCCCCAGAATATATAGGACTTGCTACTTACCCCTACATTTACTAAATGTAAAAATAAATACGAGTAAATATTCGCGGAGCTTCAAAATCTAGACAGCGTGTAAAACCTCCTTTTAAATTAAAGCACTACTGACTGTACAGTTTACCCTTAGAATGTAAACAGTAGAGGAGGGAGTTTTCTTTGTAACACTAACTGTAATGAAAGCTGGGACAACGCGACAAACAGCGTCGTCCTTTATAATTAAGCGCCCTCTGTAATTCTAGTACAGTGGTGGATAGTTGTAAATATACAACGTAATAGATTATATCTCACTGTATCTTCTGAATAATAAATATAAAAATAATAAATAATCTAATATATCGTGTTAGAATAGTCTAAAAATTCAAATATGCAAATTTTATTGCTAATGAGAAATTTGATTAGTTTTGTTTTATGCGTAGTCTACATCTTATAAAGATTATCCGATTGTATAATTTTTGTAGGAATAGCCTTAGGTATTTCAATTCATATTTGTGTATATCTTCTTCTACTTAAAAATGTTGCAATTTCTGAGATCAGTGAACTACAAGACTAAGACCAATTACTGTGTGTTTTTATGAAGAAGAGATTTTATAATAACCGTCACTATATGGTAGATCAACATAGCAAACTTCTATACCGTTTAATACATTATCATGAAAGTTGGTTGGTATGGGAACACAGGAAATATTTATATTACATCCATTTCGTTATAGTCAACTATTCATCAAAATAACTAATAAAAAAAGCACGCAGAGCTGCGGCAACAGTTACTATTCTGAAGGCACATTATAAAAAACGGATGTCTTTACGGCATAGAACAGAAGTGAGACATTTGTATTACAGTGAAAGAAATACAACAAACATTAAAAAAAATACATACAAGCAAACATAGTAACCTCCTCCTTTTTCGAAGTCGGTTAAAAATTCAACCTCTCGCGGTGTTTGTAGGTGGACACCCATCGAATGACTGACCACGCCTGACGTTGCTTTACTTTGATGATCAAAGTGTGAACCGGTGTTCTTAACGCATTACGCAACACAGTGTTTACTCCCACGGCTTTTTATAAAACAAAAATTTGCGGATCAGAATTTCAAAGCCTTCCAATAGAACAGTATCACTTTAAATAAAATTTGGAAAGTTAATAATTTTTGGTAAAGCTTTAAAGGAAACATGCACTCATAAGTAAAAAAAAAAAAACCTTACGTAACATACCTTATTACAAAAATATCTTCTCGAGACGTGAATTGATCAACTAATAAAAGACAATCTGCCCATAAAGATGTTAAGAAGAAATGGGAACTCATTTCTTACATAGAATGTAGACGGTCGCTGTTTACTTGCATTTTATGACGCTACTCTATTACGGTTTCGTGGACGTTACGTGCTTTAGGGAAAATTTTCTCGAAATATGCAAGTGCTCGCTTAATATTTCCTTGGACCGGGACATGTTAACAAGAAATTTTATTTAAGTAAATGTCGTGAGCGCTTATGAACGTGGAAAACAAAAAAAAAATACAAGGAGTAATAGAGTTTCAAAATCTTTTAACAATCACCACTTAGTTTGTGTTTGTACCGTAAGTGACTACACCATACATTATCTTCGTGTACTTGTAAAGGTTTACGTAGTGCATTTCGAGACACTTACCTCATGTAAAGAAAAAAAAATTACAACGTAACGCGTTGTTTCCAGGCGGAAACTCAGGCTGACACCCATTCAACTACTGACCGCGGCCGATGTTGCTTAACTTTGGTGATCGGAGGAGACTCGGTGTTTTAACATTACCCGACACAGTATTTACCCCCACCATCTTTCGTTACACAAAAAGGTTACCGATCAAAATTTCATAGCTCCACCACAACAAGTCTCACTTAAATATATATTCGAAATTATTTATAGAATTAACAAAGTAATAAATCCATACACAATAAATTTTTTTTTTAGAACAACCATTTATAATGAGAGTCAGCTATAAAAATAACATTGTAACATTGTGCATTATAATTACAAAATAAATATTGTAAGACCATAATTTAAAAAAAAGGAATACGCAAAAACCAGAAGTCCGTAAAACAAAGCGTTAATGATTAATTCAACTCAATTTCTTTCTTTAACTTTTTAAGTAATTCCGAAAGCTTTTTAAGTACAAAACCATACTAACAGCCAAGTTATTTTGGCACGCCTCGCTTTTAACGTGTCCCTTTGTCCCGAGAAATATTTTTCGTGAAAACCATTGTTCCTACGCTTCACACCATAAAGAATTCATAAATCAGGTACTAATTGACGGATAGTTAAAAGTTTACTAAGGGATTGTAAAAATATTTGTACCTAAATCTTTCTTTTTATATTTTTAATAAGTACAAATTTATGCGCCTTGTTCGGGGTTGCTTTAAATAAAGGATGTTGGATTTTTATTATTCTGTTAGCTTGAGAGTATTTTATATTACAGCTACTTTATAAAGTCAAGTAAAAGTTGCTAGAAAATGAAACAGTATACTGTTCGTAACGTAAAATATCTGTTTAACAATATTTACCAAAAGTCCTGGACTTGCTTATGTGTTGTTCTTAGCGCGGTATAGTGACACTGAAAATTGTCACTCATTACCTTAACTTACACTACACAGATCACTCCACATACTTGTATATGCATACAAGTAGTTCACATATGGTGCAAAGGTTTTATTTTTCGAACTTGGTTAGTTAAGTTTAGCCAAGTTGACAGATCTATACCTATATATATACATATATATAATAATAAAGTAAATCTAACGTGTTTGCATTTTTTCGATTTTCGTAAAAAAAATGTTGCAGGCATCTAGGAATAAGTAATAAGATTAATTTCAATCATTTTTAGAAATGTCTGTCTGTTTGTAAGAACATAAATCAGTGCTAAAGTACTGAGTTCACAATAAAACCACACAAAGAATATCTTCACAAATAAATTAGTTTTTGTTTCATTAAAATCGGTTCATTACATTAAAAGTTATTGTAATTTTAATGACGACGTGGCGTAAGTACGAGAGAATAGGAGATCAGTAAATGGACTTAATAAATTTAGGTGATTTTAGTAGTCACTGTTTTTACATAAGGTTCTACGTGGACGAAGTCGTGGGCATAGTTAGTATAAAATATATGTTTTAGTTAATGACACACGGGCTGTGATATACACGTGTGCCTTTTTTTCATTTTTTTTTATATCATAGGATGCAAACGAACAGATGGGTCACCTGATGTTAAGTGATCACCATCGTCCATAGACACTTGTAACACCAGCGGAGTCGCAAGTGCGTTGGCAACCTGTATTTGGGAGGAAGGTGGGGGTTGGGCATTTAGGGAAGAAGGAAGGGGAAGGGGAGGGTAGGTGGGTCTCCGGCTCTCTCACTGACCCAACGAAACGCAACAATGCAAGCACTATTACTTCACGTCGGTTTTCTGTGAGAGGGTGGTGCTTCCCCGGACGAGCCGACCCATTTGTGCTGAAAACAATAATAGCTTCAGCTTGGCTCTGCCACTACCAAATCCTTTAAGGATTACCCATCTTGATGGGCAGCTAAGATTGAGTTATGTTCGACTCATACGGTCTAAAGTACCATGGTGTTCTTCTAGTGGTAGCAGATTCACTACTATAGAAATAAAGCGAGAGCATCAGAGAGATGAAAGTCAAAAATAGATTTTTACTGCCATGTTACAACAGTACACTAGCTTGTTATTAGCTTACATTTAAGGTATATTTAATATCATTAGAAATAACTAGTATATAATGTAAATTTAATAATTAAAAAAAAAAAAATTAATAATGTAAATTTGTAGGTGACTCACAACTTGGCATTTATGGCAATAAAATTTATAATTAGTACTGGCTAAAAACCGCCTCCCAAGGGTATGGGCTTAATAACTGCGCCAGTTCATGACTTATTGGCAATTTCAGATACTGTGAGATTTACTTTTCTGTTCTTCCCAATTTATTTGGCATTATTCACTAATTAACTTCAAATTTGGTAAATGTATCGGATTTTTTAAGAAGTCGTTAGTATAAACCAATGATTAATGTATAAAGTAATATGTTAATTTTAGATATGATGATAGATATACTGGGATAAATTCTTTCGTTAAATCGCAAGTACATTAATCTAGTAACTAAAATTTTATAAAAGGTCTTTGTGATTTCAAGAGAATCATATATAGAGACAGTTTTTCATTGAGACTATCTATTGATGCTCTTTTTAATGGGAAACATCTATAGGAGTGTGTTAACTTGCTTGTTGGCTTAGCGTGACATCTCGACGCATAACACGTACTTTGCACTATTAACGAAATGCTAAAAAACATTTGCAACCATATCTGTATAAATATAAGATTCAAATTGTTTTGTAGGCCACTCGTTAAATTAGTGTTTGTGGCACGCGCCGATGACCTAGCGCCCTTTGATAAATGCCTCTAAAATCACCGCGCCTGCGCCTAATTGAATTTTTGTATTTAAGAAAAATGAATATTTATGTGATAAATTAAATAAACAGTCATTCTATGGAACAAATTTGCAATGCTTTATTTTTTCATTATACAATGGCTAATTCCTGTCGTAATTTGTTTTTTAGGAATATAACTTTTATCACATCTGCCAATCGTCCCATGACGGCTCAATTATTTTTTCCAGTTGTCTCTAAAGGTTAAGTTTTCTATAAAATCGTGTAAGTTATATGTAATTTATTCCATACGTATAATGTATCTGTAATTGATCTAGTTAATGCATTTATGGTTTCTTTATTCATTCCATATTTACGATTTTATGTTTCGTGTTTTCCTTGAACCGTTGCAAATAAATTCTTCCCGTTCGATCTCCCTATAGCAAATAACAGAATCTTATAATATACAACCGTGAGTAGTTTGTCGACCTAGGATTATTCCACTTGATATGTCTTCATCGTTGGGATTATTTTCTACTGCGGTTTATTCCGTTTCCAATATTTCGCGGCTTATTACGTTTGTATTTTTAATGCAAATGTTCAATCATTCTGCAGTTTGTTTCTAAAAAAGACGATTAGTTACACAACATGGTATATAATTGGTTCTATATAATTAATTTCTGTCTAGGATTTAAGAATATATATTTATAGTTTTTTAAGTGAAAACTTTTGTAGTCGCGAGATGTAGCCTGAGCGATTAAAAAAAAACATTTGGTACGGAAAAAGCTTATGGTTTCGCGTTATCGATGACCTCACATGCCAGTAAACGTCACCGATAACCACGACATGTTAATGACGCACTTGTGCCAGACATTGTGTATATTCGACGGTGTCAAATACCCGTTTTAATTTTTGGATGAGTATTAATTACCTTATAATTCGCGTCAACGATGACGTCGACATGCTCGTGACGTATTGCGCTTGCGCCAGACTAGCCACACGTATTACCAATTCAGATTGTGCAGCCCATTATACCTTTGATGAATTTAATATATTGTATAAAAAATATATATAATATCGGAGTGCCAATAGATGTGAAAGAGAGACTAATGATAATAATTTCAATTTACAAATTATTAAATTTAAATAATTCAGACTATAATTATTTTAAGCATTCAAAGGAGAACATAGTTTAAATTCTATTGTTTTGAGTTTTCATATCTGTTGGGAGTCCTTACGAGTCACTTTAATTATTTTACATAAAAATAATGTAATGTATTTTTCATTTATATCACGTGTGTCGTGTTTACTTCTTATTTTTCTTATTCCAATAACCAATTATAAATATTGAAGATTATTCTTTTTTAATTTATGAAAAGTGTATTGTGACGACTTCTGTGTTCTCACAATATTTTTTTTATATCACCCGCCATCCATACACACTAGCAACATCAAAGGAGTTGCAAATGTGTTGCCAGCCTAAGTTTTGGGGCTGGGGGAAGGAGTGAGAGGGAGAAGTGAGTCTCCGGCACTCTCACTGATCGAAAGAAATGCAACAATGCAAGCACTATCACTTCACGTCGGTGATTCTGTTGGTCGAATGGTACTACCCCGGTGGAGCCGACCCATTCATGCTGAAACCAATAATAGTTTCAATGTGGCTTTATTACCTACAAAAAACGTCTTTTTTTTAGACTTTCCAGGAAATTTTGTTCATTCATGTTCTAAGTTAATATTTCTAGACAACTTCACTGATAAATAACGCTTTATGAATAAGCAGTAGAAACTACAAAATAAAAGCTTAGTATCATGTCCTAAACTGTAGTATGCAGTTTGATGTATAGTGATTACAACAGTTTATGATCATCTATTATCACTTTCTTTATAGGCTTATACAAGATTGCTTATTCACTAATGACTATGCTCTATATTCATATATACGAGGTAAATCTTCAAGTAATTTAGTTGTACTTCTACGGGCAGGGAGTAAGTGACACAGAATGTTGATAGCGTCATTTTACCTACATACCCGTTTATTATAAATAGCTGTGCCCGCGACTTCGTCCGCATGCAACCTTAAGTAAAAACAGTGATTTATAAAGTCATCTGAATGTATTAAGTCTATTTACTTATGTACATTTTTCTCGTACTTACGCCACGTTTTCATTAAAGTTATAAAAAGTTTTTATAGAGTGGATCGATTTTAGTGAAAGAGAGTTATATAACACTGAAAGATATTTTCAATCCGGACACGTATTTCTTGAGATTAGCGTGTGCAAGCAAATTAGTTAAAGATTACTACTCTGTCTCGCACTTTACTCAAGCCGTCATTAAAATTACAATAACTTATAATAAAGTTTACAAATTTAGTGAAACAAAGACTAAGTTACTCCCGAGGATATGCTTTATGATTTATATGGGTTTTATTGTGAGCACAATACTTTATCAGTGATACATGTTCTTACAAACAGACAAACAGACAGACATTTGTAAAAATGACTGAAATGTTTTATATTACTTATTCCTAGACATCTGCAACAATTTTCCTCACGAAAATTAAAAATGTACAGACACGCTAGATTTACATTTTTATTATATGTATAGATCGTCATCATCTGCTCCTAACCGTTATCGGTTACAGCGACCGCTAAAAGAAATTTAACAAGTTTTTTTCCCTTTCGTGTGCGTGTAAATGAATTTCCTATCCTACCTTCGCTCTAAACGTACGCCCACACTTGAGACAGCTCAATGTATAGATATAATAGATATAGATAAGGTAGTACGGCAATATCGTAAAGAGAGATTTTAAGTTGATCAAGTTACTTCGCGCCCAAGCGAGGTTAACCGACTGTAGCTTGGCGAACCGGGATGTGGCATTTCAACTCTCCTTCTTAAAACCTTGGCGTCCATTTTCATGCTCAAAAGCTTGTGAAATACTTTGAAAATCTACACCATACCCGTGTTCATATTACTTTGTTTACTTTCCTACTTATGGACGCAGCTCTGTTCGGTACGACTACAAAATAGTTGTTGAAGTATTTTCTAACAAAACCCTTTTAATATGACATGGTTTATTTCAATATTTGAATTAAATGATACCCACGACATTATCTGCGTTTTTTGTCTTAAAAATATAATTTAATTACAGAGCAAAAAACAAAAAATATGAAAGTAAGTAAACACTTTTTTTCTAAGAATTCTCTTGTGTTTCTTTCTCTTTCCTACGCGTGCACACCACACTGATTGCCTCAACTCTCAATGACAAGATAACTTTAATTGCAGAACGCATAGTGCTTATAAAAACTATAGATTCTTGGATTCTATATTAAATGAAGGTATCGTGTTTCTTTTCTGTTCTTGTCAGAACTAATCTCAATTTCACATTTTTCGGCATTCTAGACAACTATATACATTTTTGAATAAAAAAATATATGATGGGTGTACAAGCTCAATTCAAAATATTTATAGGTCACGAGAATCCATGAATTTATCTCTTAACGAAAATCGCTCAACACGACGGTTTGAGCTGGTTGCCAAAATAAACTCGGCTGAGTGCCTTAAGCGCTCG
Source organism: Antheraea mylitta (assembly GCA_014332785.1). NCBI lineage: Eukaryota > Metazoa > Arthropoda > Insecta > Lepidoptera > Saturniidae > Antheraea > Antheraea mylitta. The sequence goes on along the minus strand of JACEII010000017.1, from coordinate 5,165,561 downwards.
CCTTAGTAGTCCGGTGAAGCTGTTAAGACCTTGCTGGGTCAATAGCGTAGACATATCGAAAAAAAAAGCTCAACACGGCTAAGGAAGTTTTGTTTCAAAAATAACTATACAAACAGAGAAAAGGGTTTTCGATTTATGTATAATTTAATCCTGTAAAAAATGTTTTATACCTTTTTTTCAATCTTTTTAAGGACACAGTTACAAGATTTATACAAAAAACTAGCAGGCCCGACAGACTTTGTTCCGCCCTGATCATTGTAACATCCTTGACAAATTATATACTAAAACCTTCTTCATGAATCACTTTATCTACTGGAGAAAACCGTGAGAAAATCCGTTAAGTACTTTTTGAGTTTATCGCGAACAGACAAACATACTGACATGGTAGGAGACTTTGTTGTATACTATTTAATGATATTATTATTTTGTATACATTTACAATCCCACAACATTTTTTTATAACTGACTATCCTTGGCCTGACGCTACCTATTTTTTTTTTTTTCAAATTAAAACGCTGTTGATCTGAAAATGTCTTTACAACTTCACCGAACTACTCAGGCTAGCGCTGAAGGCACTCAACCAATTTGGGACGTTTTGGCGACTAACTCAAGGGTGCACGACACACCTCGGCTTGGGCTGTCGCCTGTTTTACACTACCTTCACAGTTTAACTACATTACTAAGACGAGCGCTTTAGGCACGTGGCCGCTTGGCAAGAATTGCCGAAGTGGCTAAAAGTGGCTTGGGCTGTTGCCTTGCATGCTACTCCGTAAATCTGTCTATGGGAAACTAATCTAGGTATACATAAGAATTCGTGGAACACACATATGTGTCCTTATGTGTCTGCAATGACAACTAGGCTAATTTGAACAAACCGAGCTCGACAACCCTTAAGCAAATAATTGCTTATGAATTAATTTAATAAGCACAAAGCGAAACTACCCAAAGAAAACTACTGTTAATATTAATATGAATTAATATGAAACAAACAGAAACGTAGACCATTGTTGTCAAAATAAAACAGGAGGTATGGCCGTGTGGGTGTATAGACCGGTTTTAGGCGGCTTGTAATAACAGCTACCCGTGACCTTTACCCTTCGCAAATAAATCATCCCGTGCGAAAATCTTCCTCCCCTGGACATGCGGTTGGTTGATCCTTGAATATTTCACGTCAGCTCGCCGCCGGCCTTTAATAAATCTCGTCACCTTATAAAAGTGTACTGTAGTGGTCCGTATTACGGTGTAAGCAAGAATTTATCGATCGAAAGTGGTATTGGGGCCATAACAAATATAATTAACCGTCGCTTAAACATCGTTTTTATCCTACGGTTCGTGTTATGTAAATTCATAGATTATCCCTTAAGACATAGCGTTTCTAATATTAAATACTCTTTCTAACCTATGAATAAAGCATTAATCGTAATAGGAGTTTAAAAACCATTTAAATGAAATTTAAAATAAATAAAGTACGTAAATCCATTAGGTTTTTTATATGATTGACGGATTCTTTGCACTTCATAGTGTATCGTTTTGTGAAACTTCGTTTTTTTTTTAAAAAAGAGAATCTATAAACTAAGATTTCTTAAACTTTGCATAAAAATCAACAAATCACGCGTTTAAGGGTTAAATCTGTCTTGGAATTAAAATTTCACAGCACAGTATTTAATTTGGTATGAAACGTTTTATGAATCACTGCTATTTCTTAAATAGATTTTTTAATTTTCTATCCCATTGTAACTAGAATGGATAAAATTAAGAATGAGTATATCAGAAAAAGTTTGAAAATAGCACTAGTGATAGAAAAGTTGAGGAATAATTGGTTAGCATGGTATGGACATGTCTTGAGGAGAGATGAAAATGACGTTCCCGATTAGGCCTCCTACGGCGGCGGCTCAAGCCTAGGTTCGATCCCTCGGTGGGGAGCCCTTAAGTGCGTTGCTTGCGCGATACGGTGACACACAAATATACATCACTGCTACAACACTACACGATCACTCCCACACACGTGCACGCCTACACGCTTACACATGAAAGTAGATGGGTTTACTTTTTTCCCTTATCGAACTGAAAAACTCTCAATTTTCCGATAATAAATATATGGAGGAGTTGTTGAGGCGTGTATGCTTGGTACACATATACGTTTCAACAACTCATACATATATGAATAGTTAGCTAGGTTAGCTAAGATAGGACGCGATTTTGCATGCAACAGGCAACAGCCAAGCCGAGGTGTGCCGTGCACCCTTGAGCTGGTTGCCAAAATAAAATTGGCTGAGTGCCTTAAGCGCTCGCCTTAGTAGTCCGGTGAAGCTGTTAAGACTTTGCTGGGTCAATAGCGTAGACATTTTGAAAAAAAAAATGTAACTAGAAAAGTTCTGAATATGAATAGAATGGATATAAGAGTAGAGGAAGACCGAAAAACCTATGGATGGATTGTATGAAAGATGAAATGTTTGTAACAGGTGTGAATAATGAGATGACATCTGACAGGGAAAAGTGGAAAAGGAAAGCAAGTTGTGCCGACTCTACTTAGTTGGAATAAGTGTAAGATGATGGTATTGTTCATTTAAAAAAAAAAAAAAACGAAATTGTGGTATAATTAGTCCGAAACGCCTGCTATATATAATACGAATATAATTTCACTACACAACGTTATAATTGAGTGTTGTAACTTGTGGTGTTTTTCTAAATACATTGGTTCAAAAGTTATTCGCGGTCAAAATTGAAGTTTTAGTCAATTGTATGGTTTTTTCCAAGTTCCATCGAGGCTTAATAATTTAAGAGTGTAAAAAGGATTATAATTTATGTGATTTTCTAAATGCAATTTTTTTTATTATTTTTTATGTCATAGGAGGCAAACGAACAGACGGGTCACCTGATGTTAAGTGATCACCGTCGTCCGTAGACACTTACAACACCAGGGGAGTCGCAAGTGCGTTGCCAGTCTGTATTTGGGGGAAGGGGTAGGGGAGAGGGGAGAGGGGAGGGAAGGCGGGCCTCCGGCGCTCTCACTGACCTGAACCAAACGCAACAATGCAAGTACTGTTACTTCACGTTGGTTTTCTGTGAGAGGGTGGTACTACCCCGGCTAAGCCGACCCATTCATGCTAACACTAGTAATAGCTTCAGTATGACTCTACCACCTTCAGTAATTCCAATTCACGACCCTTCAGTAATTTGAGCTGTGTATTAATATATCAGACAATTGGATTTTTATACATTTAGATATATATAAATATATTATAATATTTACAAGAGGTTGGCGACATTTATCGAACGGTTGACAGCAAATATTGAGTACTGAATTTTAGTAACGAGGTTGAATGTACTATGAAGCTTGCCTGTAAATAGACGGAGCGATGATGTGAATGATGAAAAGGACATAAGATGCCTCATACTGAAATATGCAGAGCGGTTATTTTTCACACACATGCGATTTATCACACACATGCGATATATCACACATATGCTATTTTTCACAAACATGTAATTTTTCACACAAGAGTAATTTTTCACATACATTTTACGAATTTTTTGATAAATCGAAGACACCAAAAAAGACGAAGATACAAATGAGAATTTAACAAAAGAAACGCGATACTAAAAGAGGGAACGAAAGTAAATTTATGTGGTTTTAGTTTGATATGATAAAATTGCTTCTTTGAATAATTAACTGCGCTTCGACGGTCCGACAAAAGATGAATATAAAATAAAATCTCGGGACAATACGACCGACATTTCAGTTCGCTGTTTAATTTACTTCTATCCTCTGGAGACAATAAAGATGATATTAAGTATAATTGAAATTCTTTGTTTCGCTTAATGAAACGCGAAAAAATAATTTGCGTGCGAAGGAATAATGGAGAAAATTGAAACTAAATTATGTGATTAATTTTTTACTTCCCCAAAAGATACAAAAATAATCAAATATTACGTTTTTTTTATCAATATATTTTTTTATTATAATAATTTTGGTATACGATTTTTATATATATCCTTTTTATGTTTATTTCATTTTAGGCAGTTATAGTCTACAATATAAATAATTAATAATTAGCTCTATAAATTTTTATCTGAAAATTCGTATTGCGTTATTTTTACTATGAACTGTGTAATATAATTTGAAACGATGGTTATGCCTTCTTATCTAAGGTACAATTAATTTAAATTTTAATAGTAACATACGCGATTTCATAAAAATAAAGATAATTTAATTACGTACAAATGAAAAATATAAATAAAGAAAATATTAAAAAAAAGGAATACTATAAAATCTAAATTATAATTCCATTTAACAATACTAAATCTATAAAGATATATTTTTTTGCAAAAAGAACTGTTTGCTGTAGTGCACAGTCCAGTGAAGCAGTAAAGGCCTTGCAAAGCCAATTACATGTCAGATCGACAAAAAAACTGAACGAATGATGAGGAGTCTAGCAAAGTATAGCGATAATAG